>CAJVPK010000011.1:0-120666 GCA_910592015.1 Diversispora eburnea | reverse complement strand
CAAATCCCAAATACTAGTAATTTGGGATTTTGGCATCCCAAATCCCAAATGATTTGGGATTTGGGCAACACGTATATTATTAATATACATAAAAAAAACAAGACACAACAATTTAAATATAATTAAGTTAACTTTGAAAATAAACAGAATACTAAAATAAAACAAAAATAAAGAAAGAAACGTTTGTTTATTATTATAAATAAATTGTATAATATATTTAATTTATATTAGAAAATGTAATTTATTAGATGTTCGCCTTATATAAAAAATGATGTTATATATGATATAACCAATCAGATTATATTTAATATATCATACTAAAATTAATTATATCATTCCACATGAGATCTAATAATAATATTATTAATATAATTAATAATAACAATAATAATTAATACAATTTATTTTTTAGAAACAAATCATCTAAAAAAAATCATTTCTAAAAAATAAATTATATTAATTATATAATTTAATAGTAATAATAATATTATTATTAATCATATAATTAATATATTATTATTATTATTATTATTACGATTTATTTTTTAGATACAATTTTTTTCTTTTTTTAGGTGATTTAATAATATATTTTTTGTTGCATGGTTGTTAATAGAGAATGATAATAGAATATGTGATAATTTATTAGACAATTAAATTGTGATAATTAAAATATTAAATTAAATAAATAAATTAAGGCTCACCTTAAGCTTACAAGTTTAAGACAAGTCTATATTAGGCTTATTAGGCTTGTGAGCTTGGTTCAAACTTTATAAGTCGAGCCTTAGTCTGGCTTGAGCTTATAAGTCTACTAGTTTTTAATATCAGATTCAGTTTGATCAGGTTTAACTAAAGATGGCATCCATAATTACAAATTGAAAATTATGGTATTATTATCTGTATTACAATTATTGAGGATTTTAATGATAAAAAATCTGCAATTCCGCAATTCATAATTATCCACAATTTATTAATTATTTCGCAATTCATCAATTATTTCGTAATTCCTCAATCATTTTACAATTTCTCAATTATTTCTCAATTCCTCAATTATTTTGCAATTTTGTAATTATTCTGCAATTTCGCAATTATTCTACAATGTCTTAATTATTCTACAATTCCACAATTATTCTGTAATTTTACAATTATACTGCAAGTCTACAATTATTTTGTAAGTCTGCAATTATTTTGCAAGTCTGGAGAAGGGTACCATATAAAGATAAGGAGAGAAACAGAAAAGAGAGAGAGAGAAAGGGAAGAGAGAGAAAAAAAAGAAAGAGAGAAAGAGAGAGAGAAAGGAAAGTGTGAGAGAGAAAGGGAAGTGAGAGAGAGAGAAAGGAAGAGAGAGAGAAAGAGAAGAGAGAGAGAGAGAAAAGGAAGAGAGGTGAAGAAGAAAAAGACCTTTAATTATATATCTGTGAAGTCGATTTTAATGATTAGACTTTCACAGGTGTTCCTACAAACCAGTGAAAGGTGAGGAGAAGAAAGGTAAAAGAAAGGACAAAGTAAGTATAAAATTTTATTTTTTTTAATAAAAAAAAGAAAAAAGAAAAAAAGACTCACCTTTAATTGTACATCTGCAAAATTGATTTTGATGATTTCAATTTCCATAGGTATTCCCATAAACCAGTAAAAGTTGAGAAGAAAAAAGGTAAAGGCAAGAATAAGGTAAATATAATATTTTATTTTTTTTTTAAAAAAAAAAGAAAGAAAAAAAAAAACTTACTTTTAATTGTATATTCGTGAAGTTGAATTTGACGATTTCAATTTTCACAGATGTTCATATGAACTAGCTAAAGATGAAGAAAGAAAGGTAAAGACAAGGACAAGGTAAGTATAAGGATTTTATTTATTTTTTTTAAAAAAAAAACTCATCTTTAGTATGTTGTTATCAGATAAAATTATCAAAACATATAATCTATAGTATACTTGCATGCAAAATTATTTTGGGATCTCGAAATTGTAATTTTAGAGAAAAAAGTCAAAATAGTTTTTCATAGAAGTCAAAATAGTTTTTCATAGAAGACAAAATTATTTTACTTAAAATCTAAAATTTTTTGACCACCCAGATTTATTCTTTAATTGAATATACATATAACTGGATACTTTTTTTATTTTCATATATAGAATAGATTCTGCATAAATCTCAAAAAGTTGAAATACCTCAAAAATCTAAAATCAATTTAGGGAATATGTATAATCTATAGTATGGATCATATAATACAGTTATACAGTTTTTATAATTATAATATAATATTAATTATCATTATATTATTTTTAATCTAACAAATTAATTAATATCAGATAAATTAATTAATATTAAATAAATTTAATTAAATTATAAATATATTAACCAGTAAAAATAATACACAATAAAGTACAGTAAGGTACAGTAAGGTACAGTAAGATACAGTAATGGTATAGTAATGTAAATCACCTAAAATACTTATAAAAAGGATCAAAGTTCTATCTTAATTCTTTAATTTACAATTTTATAATTTTTGAATTTTGATAATTTGTAACTTATTTGAAATTGATAAATTTAATTTTATAATTTGTAACTCCAAGATAAATACTTGTAAAAATTACCTTACAATTGAATTAATAAAATAATAAATATTGACAATATTAAATAAAAGTTATATTAAATGATAAAATATGTAGTTAACAAAGGAATAATAGATATTATGAGATTAAATACTTGATTGTATAATTGTATAATATTGTTATTTCTGAATTTATGAAGTTAATCATAAATTAATATTATAAACTCTGGACTTAGAATAAAATTTAATCTGGATATTTGAAGAAAATACTTAAAGTTATGAAATTAAAAGATGATTAATGGATAGATATTAATATTAAAGATGATAACAAACTTGAAAAGATATTAGAGTAAATTAGATGAAAGGTCTGATTCCCTTTCTAAAATAACTGAATCAGTAATATCTTCTAAATTAATAAAATAACAGTTTTACCTTTGGAAAAAGATTATAAATTCCTTAAAAGAACCATTAAGTCACTCTACTGATTTATTTTCAAGTGAATTAAGAACCACTGGTGACAATGTCTGTAAAATCAATTTTGATAATTTTGACTTCTATAGGTATTCTCATGAACTAGCTAAAGGTAAGGGAAAGAAAAGTAAAGGCAAGGACAAGGTAATTAAAAGTTATATTTTTTTTTTAAAAAAAAAGAAAAGAAAAAAACTCACCTTTAATTATACATTCCAGAAGCTGATTTTGATAATTTCAACTTCTATAGATATTCTCATGAGTTAGTGAAAGTTGGAAAAAAGAAAGGTAAAAGTAAGGACAAGGTAAGTATAAGGTTTTATTTAAAAAAAAAAAGAAAAAAAAAACTTACCTTTAATTATATATTTGCGAAATCAATTTTGATGATTTATGATTTTGACTTTTACAGGTGTTCCCATAAACCAGTAAAAGTTGAGGAGAAGAAAGGTAAAGATAAGGACAAGGTAAATATAAGGTTTTATTATTTTTTTTTAAAAAAAAAAAGAAAAAAAAACTCACTTTTAACTATACATCTGCGAAGTCAATTTTGATAATTTTAACTTTCACAGGTATTCCCATAAGCTAACGAAAGGTGAGAAGAAGAAAGATAAAAGCAAGAACAAAGTAAGTATAGGTTTTTTTTATTGTTTTAAAAAATAAAAATAAGTTTTTATTTTTTTTTACTAAAAAAAAAGATAAATGTAAGTTTTTTTTTTTAAAAAAAAAAGAAAAAAAGATAAATATAGGTTTTTTTTTAAAAAAAAAAAAAAATTTTTGATTATAAAATTACACAAACTTACAAAATGATTGAGGAATTGTGAACAATTGAGGAATTGTAAAACAATTGAGGAATTGTAAAATAATTAAGGAATTATGGGATAATTGTAGAATTGTAAAACAATTGTAGAATTATAGAACAATTGAAGATATATGGATTAATTGAGGATATACAGATTTTTATTGTAATTCTATCTAAAAAATTTACAATATTGAGGATTTGAGAAAATAATTGAAGATACTATCTTTAGGCTTAACTAGATTTGTTGAATTCACAAACTTTAAGGCCTATGGGAAGTTTTAATCCTAAATCAAAATACCACTACAAATTATTTCAAATACTTAAATTTAAAAGTTTCTATATTAAAATCTATCTATTAGTAATATTGTTCTATATAAAATAATTGCTAATTACTTCAATAAAGTCAGAAGGTATTAAAGCTTTTATAAAATTCTCAACATAAATATTTGAATTAAGTGAAATAAGCTAATTTATAACTTTTTTACTAATATTATAATACCTCCCAGATTAAAAAATTTTAAATTAAGACATGATCTAGTAATTTCTTTGATAGTTATATTAATAATTTTACAAAAGTTAAAGTTGAGTTTCTGAAACCTTGGGCAAGAACAAATAATATTATAAATTAATATTTCAGAAAACTCTGTGCATTTAAAATTATTTAAACATTCTAATTTATAATATGAATTTGTGTTTGCAGTTAGACCTATATCATTTTTGATCAAAATCTATTGCACAAAGTAGATATATTGAGATACTTCAAATTTGAATATGATTCTACTATTAGCTTTAGAACTTTACCTGTACAGTTTGTAATTCCTTCAAAATCTAAATAAATTATATTTTGAAAAGTATATATAATATCTTTAATTTTTTTATTTAAAAGTAAACAGTAGTGTGATACCTTCTAAAACAACTGAATAACAGTCTTATTTTTGAGAAAGAGCTATAAACTTCTTAAAAGAACTGTTAAGTTACTTCACTGATTTGTCTTTAAAGAAACTAGGAACTACTGGTGATATTATCAAAAATGTGTCAAAAAATATATACCACAATATTGATAATAGTGTCACATTTCTGTTATTACGACACTGATAATGGTGTCACATTTCTGTTGTTATGACACTGACGACAATGCCATATTTTTGTTGTTATATTTTTTATAAATCATAGGTACCTAAGTATAATAACAAACTTGTGAACTAATCATCACTTGAATAATGATGCACACATGATTCAATTGTCATTGTGATGATTATAATCTAAACTAAGTAATATAATTATAATCTAATTAGATTATAATTATATTACTGTTTATTATCCTGTTGACTATTGTTTTCAAAGATTAATATTTTTTATTTTGTAAGAAGATCAGTTTCTCACCATATGACTTATTATTTAACAATGTATTCTTTGATTATTTTCAAAAATAATTTTACTTTCTTTTATAAAGCTTCTCAAAAAAAATATATTTATTTTCCTATATTTAATTGATATTTGTTATTATATCAAATATACCAGAATTCAAAATATATTTAATAATATTTATAGACTTACATCAACTTTATTTTATAACTTTAACAAGTAAATAAAGATATGTTTATTTTTAAAAATAACTTATTAACATATACTTACAAAACACTTCAAAATGATATTTTGTTTTTATATATCACCAGTTAATTCAAAATATATTTAATAATATTTATTGACTTATGTTAACTTTATTTTATAACTTTAATAAGAAAATAAATATATTTCATACTTTATTTACTTTTAAAAATAACTCATTAACTTTAATATATATTTATGAAACATTTCAAAATGGTATATTTCTATATCTTCCTATAATTTATTTTGTTATTATTACTAATCAAAAATTTATAAATATCACACCTATTGGATACCTGATAGGTGTAGTATTTATAAATTTTTGACCAGTATATGTTATTACTTGACTTATAATATATATAACAAATAGAATAAATTAGTTAAAATCAGAATTTATTTTTGCATTACCTATTCTTTTGTATTTGACTTGTAATAATTAGTAAGAAAATCTATTTTTAATAATAATATCATTAAATCTAAATTTCATTAACAGAAAAATAAACAAAATAAATTATCAAATTAAATAATATATAATGTAAAAAATTCTGTTATTAAAACTATTTACATATATAAATTAAATTAATTTTAATTTTCATATTTTTTTCTCTTCTATTTTAACAAATACAGTACATAAAGAATAAAATATATTTCTTATTATCTTCAAAAATTTTAATCCTCTTTTTTAAAAGATTTGTTTTGTTATTACTATCAAAAATTTTTCAACCTTTGAATATTCATATCAATTGAAATCTTTTTGTGATATAATTTTATTTTGATTTTTTATTTGTAAAGGATATCAAGCTAGATGATTCTGATTTGATGTTAAAAAAAAAGTAAACTATTGTATTTATTATAAAAGAATAGTTATAATATAATTTTACAGTTTCCATTTCATCTAAATTTTCAAATTCCAATCTACAAAATTTTATATGAACCAAAAATCATAATTTTAAATAATTTCTCTAAACTTCCTGTTTTATATTTATATAGATTAAAATAAAAACTTGTAATTTAAAAATAAAAAAAAATAATTTATTATTAAACTGAACTTACAAGTTGTATATAGTATTTTGAATCCAATCATAATCAAAGTATATTTGTTGACTATATAAAAAATTCCACTACTAACTTTTAAATATAATATTTCTAAGGTTCAAAATTTTAAGATGAACAAATAAGTAAACAATTATGTCAGCATATCAATAAGATATAAAAAATACCTATACTTGAAAATTGTAAAGATGTGTTATTGAATTTTGAAACATTTGTGATAATGGTTTAAATTTATATTTTCAAATTTCATCAAGTTCAAATTTAGTGAAAACTCCTTTAGTGACATATATTTTATCTATACTTGTATTCAAAATTAAATTTCATGTAGTTTTGAAGACAAAATAAAATTATTTTACTTAAAACTTAAAATTTTTTAATCACCCAGATAAATTCTTTGATTAAAAATATACCTGTACTTGAATTATTTGTACAAATCAAAAATTGATTTAGAGAAAAAAGATAAAATAGTTTTACTTAAAATCCAAAACTTTTTGACTACCCAGATAAATTCTTTAATTAAAAATACATCTAACTAGATACTTTTTTTACTTCCATATATAGAATAGATTCTGAGTAAATTTCGAAAAAATAAAATATTCCAAAAATCCAAAATCAATTTTGAAAGTCTAACAGGTTTTGTTATTTTATAGATGATTGTTAAGGAAATGATTGAGTATGTGAATAAAATCAATATACAGAAGATGAAGAAAGTTAAGAAGAACAACTTCAAATTTCACAACAGTTGTTAATTTATTTCCTTCCCAAAAAAAGCTACCCCTAGAAAAAAAGCCACATAAACTTAAAAAATACTTTATATTATTGAATACTTTCACTTTGAATTAGATTATATCCAGATGAAAGTGCCCGTAGATTGATAAAATATATGATTGCACATGATCTGTGGCTGAATGAACTTCTTGTTACGAACTAATCAGAAGTTGAATCCGGAATAAATCTCAAAAACGAAGCTTTTCACATGATTAATTAGTTTAATTACTAATTTGATTAGATTTTTAATTAAAAATCTTATTTCAGCCGTCGGGTATTAACCTAATGAGTCATAATAGAGAACGGCAAGAAATTCGAAAACATTTCGGTACTTGATGTCATATATTCCATAAACTCTACTAAAATAGTTAATTTTAAATGTGCCACTCAAAAATCATTTATTTTTTATTTCTTTTTTTTCAAGTAATATAGCCAAATCATTCAAACCATTCTTTTCTCGTTGAAAGATCAATTTATGATAGGATGTCTACGCAAACGTTTAGATCTAGAAAAACTTCCTCCCCATCTCGTTATACATCACAAAGTAATAACAGTTCTCATGAGGTTGGTTCTTCTTTAGCTCGTCAAAGAATCTCAAAGAAGGATGAGGTAATAAGCCCTACGCTGTAAATAGTGCGTGGTCATAATAAGGGTAACCCATCCTCTAGAATAGTCTCTTTAACCCTCATATTCTTACAAATTATATGTTTACTCCTAGGCTATCCGTAAAAAACTTGAAATAGAACTCACAAAAAAAGGTAACGGACGTAAAGCGGCACCGAAACCACCACAGAAAACAACAAATGGCACTGTAACTTCCTTAAAACCATCCCAAGCACTTACTGTTAGAGAGAGTACTTTGGTAGTTGAAGCATCACAGCTTATGGCTGCCAAGCGTGCAGACAGTGTGCTTGTTATTGATGACGAAGAACATTTATCTGGTATTTTTACAGCTAAAGATTTGGCTTTCAGAGTAGTAGGCGATGGGCTAGACGCAAGAACCACAACTGTGTCAGCAATAATGACAAGGAATCCGATGTGTGTAAAAAGTGATACATCAGCAACCGATGCTCTAAATACAATGGTTGCTCGTGGTTTTAGACATCTCGTAAGTTTCTGTCCGATTGACAAATAAATGTGCTTTTCATAAATTTTGTATTATATCATATTTATACATTTCTAATTTTACTTGAACATTTTAATCTAGCCCGTGTGTAACGAAGATGGTGATGTTGTTGGTTTACTAGATATAACAAGATGTTTATACGAAGCATTAGATAAGATGGAACGTGCCTACGGATCATCCAAAAAACTCTATGATGCTCTTGAGGGAGTTGAACGTGAATGGTCAAATCAACCCACACAATTCCACCAATATTTGAGCATGTTACGGGATAAAACGGCATGTCCAACTTTAACAACAATTTTAGACGGATCAAGACCGGCTGAAGTTGGGGTTAAGACATCTGTAAGAGATGCTGCTCGCTTAATGAGGGAACATCATACAACTGCAGTATTGGTAATGGAACGTAACATGATTGCCGGTATCTTCACGAGTAAAGACATTGTGTTGAGAGTAATTGCAGCTGGTCTAGATCCTTCAACTTGTAGTGTTGTTAGAGTTATGACACCACATCCTGATACTGCTCCTTCTCATACAAGTATACTAGATGCTTTGAAAAAGATGTATGGTGAGTAAATTGGAAATTTTCTTATTTATATTACCTGGTAAAGTAAAATATCTCCTATTTTAAAGCGGGATTGCTCTTTATCCAAACAGCATACTTGTCATCCTTTAGGAGTATATTAAAATGGTTTAATTTCTCATAGAGATTAATAGATATTTTCCTGATATTTTAATTCTCTTACTCTTTAAATCAACATTTCCTTAATTAATTGGTTTTTATTTCTAATTTTCACAGATGGACATTACCTTAATCTACCAGTTGTTGACGGTGACAACATTTTAGGAATGGTTGATGTTCTTAAGTTAACATATGCCACCATGGAACAGGTACATTTAATAATCTATCACGTGAATATACATTCATTTATCTTTTTATTTTTGCTTTGGTTTATTATTATTTTTTTTATTATAATAATTAAACTAACCAAACATTTCATTTATGTATAGATGTATGCTATGCAACATCAAGAAAATGGGCAAGAAACCGGAGGACCTATGTGGAATAAATTTTGGAATTCCTTTGCTAATGAATGTGACAATGATTCTGATTCGATAGCACCATCACAAAGTGCTTCTAATGTTCCACCTTCTTCATCACAATCACGTATGCGAGGTTCTGGTAATATCTCACCAATTCCCGAAATTCACCCTAGTGAGTCCGCTTCAGCTATTGATGATGGTTCCCTAGCTTCCTTCCCTCGAGGACATGACGAAAATCATTTTACTTTCAAATTTAAAGCCCCAAATGGAAAATCACATCGTTTTACTACTGATTATACAAATTTTGACAATATTCATGATTCAATAATGGGAAAACTCCCTAATACTATTAAAGATTTCTCAATTTCTTATGTCGATGACGAAGAAGATCTTGTTGCAATGTCAACTGATGACGATGTTTATGATGCAGTGCAAATCGCCAAGCGACAAGGTGCAACACGGGTCCTTTTGTGTATCCAAGAAATTCATGAACGGAAATCGCCATCAAGATCACGATCACGATCATTGAATCTTGAAGAAGAAGAAGAAGAAGAAGAAATTCTTGATCGAAAGCCTAGACGCACTCGAAGGCATAATAAACATGGAGAATACCTCCCTATTCCACAGGATTTGTTATTACCCGGTGCCCTTCTAACACTTGCTATTGCAATTGTAGGTGTATTTGTAATATCAAAATCATCATCACCACGATAAATATTATATATTTTTTGAACATTATTTCTTTACTTTGAACACTTGGTTAAATGCATAAACAACCATCATGAATGACACCATATTAGATTTGTTTTATTCAAAAAAAAGAATTTTTTACTATTTTGCATTTTGAAATTATATATATATATTTTTTAATTTTCATATAATAATAATTTTTTTTATACATTCTTTTCATAAAAAAAGTCATTCATTATCATGAGAACATTCCAATTATAGAATATATTATATGAAACCTCTTATTCTTGTTATTCTTGTAAACATTTTCTTATTTCATTATCTCGTTATTTTCATATAGCACAATTATGATTTTTTTTTCTATTATTTTGGTTATTGCTTATTTCATAAAGGTCGTTTGCGTAGGATCCTTGCTAAAAAAAAAACCCCAACAAATTTTAGTAATAATACATTTTTATACATTTATATGCATTTTTGCTTTATAATTATATGTAAATCAATAATCTTTTCAGATGAAATTTATCCCCACTCTTAATTTTTTAATTCTTATAATTACAGCTTTATAGTGACAAAAAAAAAAACAATCAAGATTTTTAATCAAAATAAATATAAATTTATTATTAATTTTATTAATCCAATTAAGTTAACTGTAGCATTCAATATAGACATTTTTACTTCCTTATCTAAGGCCATAATGAAAATAATTAATAAAATTAACAGTACTTATTTTTTTTAAAAAAAAGTATGAGGATTTGCATTGTCAATTAAATGAAGAACAACATTGTGTTATTAAGTAGAATGGCAGCTTAGTGTTTGTAGGTAAGTGTTCCCAGGTTATTTTTGGCACTTTGATGCCAATTGTTACAATTGTTACAAATTTTATTATTAAGGTAAGCATGATTGATAAATTTAATACTGTCAAGCTATAGATACAAGAATTACAAACATAAAAGAGTCGATATTACAAGTAACACGAAGAAGAAAGAAATATCATTAATAGATAAAAGCCCATTATAGGATTTTTTTTTTTAGCATAGTTAAATATGATACGCATGTGATAAATTTTTTTTTTTTTTTTGAGATTAGATTTTCTTATCAAAATGGTTTTTCTTAAGAAATTAACAAGAAAAAAATTTTGGCCAATTCAAATATATAGAAATTTAATTATTCAAATATCCAAAAATCCATTTAATGTATTAGGAATAGAAACATCCTGTGATGATACAGGAGTTGCAATAGTAAATTCATCAAGACAAATAATATATGAGTCAATTCAACTTCAACATGATATTCATGAACAAAATGGTGGAATTGTTCCAAGTTTAGCAATGAAAAGTCATCAAATACATTTACCTCGAGTTATCAATGAAGCTTTAATTGGAGGGAAGTTAGATATAGTTAAAGATATTGATGTTATTGCAGTTACGAGAGGTCCAGGATTACCGGGATGTTTAGGAATTGGATTAAGTGCAGCTAAAACTCTGGCTGCTGTTTTAGGGAAACCATTAATAGGTGTTCATCATATGGCATGTATTTTTTTGTATATCCAATGTATCTTTATTGTATCTTTATTGTATCTTTATAGTATTTTTATTGTACTTTTATATCTACCGTATATACATTTATATATATATATATATATATATATACTCTACTAATAAGTTCTTTTATAGGTTCTCAATACATATTTATATATAAAATCAACTCAACAATGCATTATAATTAAATTAAATGAAAATTTTGTTAGGAAGCACATGCTTTAACTGCACGCTTAACTCATACCGAATTAATACCTTTTCCTTACTTGACAATTTTAATTTCTGGTGGACACACATTAATCTTGGTGACAAATGGGATTAATAAACATATACAATTAGGTACTACAATAGATGATTCGGTTGGCGAAGCATTTGATAAAATTGCCAGATTATTGAAAATTCCTTGGTTAAAAGGACGAGGAGGTGGACCCGGAGCAGCATTAGAACAATTTGCCATAGGTGGTAAATCGGATAAATTTCAAATACCTATACCAATGAGAAAGGATCAACAAAGAAGGAAAGAAATGAATTTTAGTTTTAGTGGATTAAAAACTTGTATACAACAATTAGTTCAAAAACAAAATTTGAATTTAGAAGATGAACAAGTTAAAAAAGATTTAGCAGCGTCTTTTCAACAAATTGTGATTTTGCATTTAATAGATAAATTGGAATTAGCATTTGAATGGTGTAAAACAAAAGAAATTGATTTAAATGCTTTAGTGGTTAGTGGTGGAGTAGCAAGTAATAAAAGTATTCGCGCAAGGTAAATTTATTTTATTAAATATTTAGGATATTAAATATTTTACTTGATTAATTTAATTTTTTTTTTTTTTAGCTTAGAAAAATTGGCAAATGAACGATATAATATTCCTTTGATTTCTCCACCTTCACATTTGTGTACTGATAATGGAGTAATGATTGCTTGGACCGGTGTAGAAAGATTTCGAGAAGGATTAATAGATGAATATAATATTGATCATATTCCAAAATGGTCTATAGAAGATTTATCAAAATGAAAAAATAATATATATACATTTATTTATTTATATTTATATATAGTAAACCTCATTTGTTATATGGAAAATAATTAAAAATTTCTATTAATAAACCAATGAAAATAATATACATTTATCCAAAATTGTTAAAAAATTTAAATAAAATTTATTAATTTTATTTAAAGATAAATAATTAAATATAATAAGTATAAGTAAATATAATAAACATAAATATTTCTAATATTTCACACTTTTAACCCTTTAAATTGACTTTCAAGGCTTTGAAAATTCCAAATAACTAATCTACCATCTAAACCACTTGATGAAAAATGAGATATATCTCCAGGTGTTCCGTTATATGGACGAAGTGATCTTTTTAATAAAAGAATTTATATAACATAAAATTATATGAATTATACTCTCGCGGTAACAACAACATAAAAATATATATATATAACAATTCAATATACATACGTGATAGTATTTTGATGAATGGAGTTCAATTCTGTCTCATCACTTCCGGAACGAGAAGAGATACCACGAGCATCCAAATCACGAAATCTATTAAATGCTGTTGATGATTCATTTATATTCTTTTTTTTACTAACATCAAGTACTTTAGAAAATTTCCTAATTTATATAAGTAAATAATAATAATGTAGGGTTGTTGTTATTAAACTTATTATAATTATAATTACTTATTATAATTATGATAATAATAATTTTCGACTCACCAACTTTGATCATTCTGTCGTTCAAATAATACTGGAACACAATCATATCCTGCAGCTATCAATTGATTATCATTTACCCATAGTAAACTTAAAAATGGCAAATTATTTGTTTTGACCGTATAAAATTCTTGGCCAGGATAAATAATAGTTATTTGTGAATCATGTCCTAAGATTTTTTTTTTAAAAAAAATAAATAAATAAATAAACGAAATAGGAATAATAATAACAATAAATTTTCATACAAACCAGTAATAGCCAATGCATCACCACTAGGTGAAAAGGCTACACTATGAATCCAACCACCACCACCATTAGAGAATTCCCCACAAACAGTATTAAAAGGTAACTTATCTCCCCAAGGTGTTGGAGCTGGTCTAATGCACAAAAAATAAAATGAATAAAAAATAAAATAAAATAAATATGAAAGTATAAAATAAATGTAAAGTTATTAATTATTTTTTAAAATATATTCATTACTTTTGATCGACACCTTTAATATATGCCGAAAATACGCGTGCCTTTAAAATATTATTGTTTTTAAAAAAAGATAAGTGTATCTGTATTTGCTTTATTATAGTTTTATTATTTTTTTGCATTATTTTTTTGAGAGATAATAGAGAAATTTGAGAAAATCATATTTCATATTACCTTAAAATCAGCACAACCAGCAGCTAAAAGTATACTATTCGAATGCCAATCAAGACTTAAAACAGTACTTCTAATAGGTTTCTTTAAATGTTTACTATTCCACCAATCGTTCTCTTCATCAAAATAACAAATGGCTATACACTTTGAACCAGATGCTACAGCAAATTTGGTTTCATTAGGTGACCAACGAACAAATGTAGCTGCTCGATTAAAACGCAACAACACTAAAGTTGGTTTCCATTTGCCACTAGTCTGATCAAGGTTCCAAACATATGCATTTCGATCTTGAGAACATGTTACTGTTATTTATTAATCATATTGGATATGTTGGATATTTTGGATATATTGTTTATATTGGGTATATTGAAAATAATGGTTATATTGGATATATATGGGATTCATGAAAAGTACAGAAATAATTGAAAAGATTGAAAAGTTAAAATAAAGGAAATGTGAGAAGGAAGAAACGACCACTATTACATTATTATAATATTTAACCTATTTGATTAGTTTCAACTGCCCAATCAATACTAGTAACGAGTTTATCGTGCTGAATTGACGAGAGAATAAATTAATTTATTATTATTATTATTATTATTATTAATTATTAAATTTAAACTGTAATAAAAAAAATGTAATATTATATATATATGTTCATTTAACTATAATGTATAAATTTTAAACACTTGCTTCAACTAAAGTATGTATCAAGCTCCATCCTCCGGCAGTTCTTTGATGAATTTGTACTTCATTATTATTAGGGCAAATAGCAACCTCTAATAGAGTAAGTTATAGTAGGTAAAGTTGAGAATAACGTCGAAAGTAATAGAACAAGTAGTGAATAAAACATATGATTATCAACTAAAATCTACGTACGTGTTCGGTCTTTATTGAAAGCATGTGCAGTAATAGGACCAAAGTTAAACTGGCGAATCTCGGTTTGAGACATTATAAGTCACTATAAATGTTACATCTATCGAAGAAAATTATAGATTCGCAAATCATATGATTTAGTATGGATCAGCATACAAATAATTTTACTTATTTTATAAATCTTCGATCGCGTTTGACTATGGAGAATTACTGGTTTTGATACTGGTCCCCACTCCAGGTGTTCTTAATTCATGTGCTCTAACTTTGTTATTGGTATAAGTCTGCTGGTTCTGGAGGAAAGGCTAAATATATATTTTTACCTTAAATAAAAAAAATAATGTACTGTTAATATATGGACCAACATTATTTAAAAACTGAAATCATGTAATTTGTAGGGATGGTAGATGCAATACAAATTGAGCCAGGAATTTAGCCAGATTTAATTTAGCCAATTGAGCCCAGGAATTAGCCCTGGTGCAATTTAGTGCAATGGCTAAATTCTGATATAAAGGTTAAATTCTAGTACAAAGGCTAAATAATAGTGCAATTCTAATTGGCTGGTGCAATTATAAAATTTATTGAATAATTATGATTAAATATAAATTCTAAAATCATTTAAAAGCTCTTATTATAAGCTTCAAAATAATAGTTCTAATATTAATATTTGTAAAGATCTTAATATTTAAAAATAATTATTTTTATTTTAATTCAAATTGATTTTACATGATTTGAAGTGATTTTATACTAAGATATTTCTATGACCGATCAAAAGCTCTAGTTCTTAGCTACACATTGATATATAGTTCATTTTTGTAGCACTAATTTCATAAAGTTATTAGCATTTGAAGATAATTTATTAAAAATATCAATATGATAATTTAAATAATTATTTTATTATAATAATGGTCTTTTCACGTGATTAGAATTGCGCAAGCCAATCAGAACTGCGCCTCTGAGCTAGAATTTAACCATTTAGCTATTAAAAAAAAATCCTTTCTCCTATACAAAATAAAAACTAAAAAAGATTAGTAAAGGAAATAGTAGTATCAATATTCACTAGTCAAATACAAAAGAATCATTGTATCTAATGATAATTTTTATATTAAAAATCAAAATTCCTATATTATAGATTAGCTAAAAATCAATAAAAATTGACTATACTATTGCATTCTATATTATAAATCAACTAAAATCAGAATTCCTTTTCATATGACATAGCTTTTGTATTTGACTTGTAATTCATGGAGTTATTCTAGTTTGAAGAAAAGTATCTGTGAAAAAATCATGCAAAAATTTTTTGTATAATTTTTTACAAATGTTTTTCTTTAAATTAAAATAACTTATAAATATTAATGTTATCAGGATAAAATATATATTATTTTTATAGTCAATAATAAGATCTTTTTTTTTATCTTAGAAATACTTTAGTAGAAAATCACTTTATGATTTATAAATTATAAACAAAATTAAAAAAAAATATAAAAATTTTTGAAGATTTTTAGTTTTTTTTATATTTTTTAACTTTATTTATAATTTGTAAAATATAAAATAATTTTTTACTAAGGTACTTCTAAGATATAAAGTTTGTTTTGTTCTTGGTTACAAAATAATATATATTTGTAAAGTTATTTTACCTATTAAAATTTACTAATATAATATATAGGAAATTTTAAAAGACAAAATTTTATTATTTATAAATTTATAAAAGTTTATATTTTAAATTTTTTTTAATTTCACTTGTGATTTTTGAAAGATAGAATAATTTTTTACTAAGATATTTTTATAATAGATAGAAAGACCTTATTGTTAGTTATAAAATAATATATATTTTATTTTTATAATATCAAAATTTGTAGAGTTATTTCAATCTTCTTTCTTGTTAGAATTATTTTTGACTTTAAAAAATATCTGTATTATAAAAATTTTCATAAAAATTTTTATATAATTTTTTTTTTAAAATAAAATAACTTTACAAATAATTGATATTACAAAGATAAAACATATAATATTTGTAATTAAGAACAATGTTATTTTATTTATCTTAGAAATACTTCAAGTAAAAAAAAAGTTTTATATTTTATAAATTATAAGTAAAATCAAAAAAATAAAAAAAAAACATATAAAAATTTTAAAATAAAAAAATATTATACAGATAATTTAGTTTTGAAAGTTTAAACCAGATTATTTGTAATATTTAGATAAAACTAAATTATATAAATTCAGTTTTAATTCTTAAATTGATCAAATCTGATTACTTAAGAATAATAATATATATAGGTCAAATACAAAAGAATAGTTGTATCAAAAAGAAATTCTGATTTTAGTTAATTTATAATAGAGTGTTGACCCTAATGATCAACTTTTATTCATTATTATATTTTTATTTTATTTATCATATTATTCTATAACTATTACTTTATCATCATATATTTATTAGCCTATTTATATTCTATTAGTTTAATTTCTTATTTTATTAATATATATTTATAGGAAAATATTAATATAAATCACTTTGAAATTGGTATAACTATTAAGTATTGATGTGACACAAAAATAGCTGAAGTCACGGAGATAATAGAGGATAATATGTGTTACTATTTAAATGAATTATACTTGTATATCATCTATTATTCAGGATAATTGTTTATTTATTCTGGCATAAAAATATTTTTATGGATGACAGAGGATGAGGATAAATAAGGAGAAAAATTATAAAATAGCTGCAGTAGGGAAGAAAGAAAAAAAGATTCCTCTTCTGGCAAAAACTTTTAAATCATCATCAGAAAATTTAATTAGGTGTAAATTTCTGTAGATCAGGTGATATTTCTGTAAATTTACACCTAATTAAATTTTTTAATAATGAATTTCTTAATAATTTTATCATAACAAATAATTTCGTAACAATTTGAATATTTTATAATTACATTTTTTTTTTCTTTTATAATTTTTCAACAATTTTATTAATAGCAAATATAATAGTTTTAAAATAATCTTAAAAATAATAAATAATAATTGTAATAGTTTTAATTTTTTAATTTTAATAATAATTTCATGTATCAGAATAGCAATAGGGATAAGATACGTCAATGCAGTAATATATCTTTATTGATCTATTCTTTTAATAAATTTTTAATAAATATTTTAATAAACTTTTTTATATTTCTCAACAAGTTATTTCAAAAATCCATTAAATTTTTGGCAGTGTATGAAGCATATAGTAAAGATACTTTTACTCCACTTGTTTATCATACTTTCAGATATTACACGTAATTGTATTGTTTAAGTATTAGTAAGCAGATTTAGATCAACTGATTATCTGTCTTGCTGTGATATTGTGTACAAGAGATAGTGTATTAGTAATATATCAAATTATTGTATAATTGACCTAAATTTATTGAAACTGATTGACTTAATTTTCCACTTGTTCTGTGCAGACTACAACAATATTATGACTGTAGATCTGAGCATAATTAACAGCATAGTGTATAGTATAATCAATAGTGTATTCAATAGTATAATATATAGTGTAATAGATAGTATAGTAGAAAGTATAATTAATAATGTATACATCAGTGTAATTAATAGCATATACATTAGTGTAATTTAATGTGTAATCTATTATAGTTTCAATTATGTATATAAAGGGCCACATTTCTCTTTGTTTAGTTTTCAGTTAGTTAGAAAGTTAGTTTGATAATTAATCCTCAATTCCTTTGCTAATTCTATTAATAAAATATTTTGTGATTTACCTTATAAATAATAAACACTTGTGTGAATTGTTATTTATACTGTTATAATTTCTTAGTGAAATTCTGTATTATTCCTTAGTGAAATATTGAAACACTTGTTAACTTATACCTTGCTTTGTGATTTTGGTATATAGTTTTTATGTTATAATTTTCTACTTAGTATTAAAAATTATCAATTTAGTTTAGTTTAGTATATACTTTATTCTTTGTGAATAGTTAAATCAAATCTTTATAAAAATCTCATAGCCTTACTTTTTTCAAACAAATCTGTAATACCTAAATCTTTCAAATATTATACTTTTTATAATATAAATTAGTTAGTAGTAATATTTTTTAGTTTAGCTACCATATCTTTAGCTAATAGTTAATCATATCTCTTGAAGGTCAGATCATGGTCAACAATAGGATACAATAGGATAGTTGATTTTTAGCTGGTTTATAATATAAGAATTCTGATTTTTAATATAAGAATCACCATTTGGTACAGTGATTCTTTTGTATTTAACTAGCAATACTGTTATTATCACAATCTTGAAACTTTGATATTTTTTTTTATTGCAATATTGTAAAATGTAATAAATGTATTCAATTAACAATTAACATATAACAATACAAATATTATAAAGTTACAATAGTACAATATATATATTTATTTATTGTTACAAATAAAATTTATAAGATATATTAATGTCAAATATATGATTTTATAATAAAAATACATAAATAAAAATTATCTATTTTTTTTCTTTTACTTTCTGATTTATTATTTACAGTTATTCTGTTTTTTAAAAATTTCACAATTATTTCAATCACTTTTTTTTTTCAAGATTTTCTTTCAATATTATTTTGAATAAATTTATTTGGTATTTACTTTTACTTGTATAATATAGATCATGAAATGTCATTTCATAACTAAAAAAAAAATTGATTGCAAATTTATAGATACAGAATAATTATTATAATATCTATAAAAACTATCTTGTAAAGATAATCATAATTATAACTTTGAAATGCTTGGTCTGCTGTATGTTCTTTTTATTTTTGTGTAATATGTACTTTCTAATTGCAATATATTTTAAAGGTAATTGATTTTGATATTACAAGATTTACACATGAGATTCTCATTTTCTTTGATAGAATAATTAACATGTCTGGAGGTAGAAACATCATCTTGATATACTATATATATTTCCTTTATTAGTAAGTCTTTGAACAATTGCCAACAATGCATTTAATATAATTTAATATAGATGTAATAAATACACAGTTTCATTGGTATTGGTTTGTATTGTTTCTAAATTCAAAAGTCTTAATGTTGCTTCTTTCATACATCGTTTTAGGACTTTGTTATCATCAACAATTTTCTCAAAAACTATAGAAAAAAATATTATTATATAAATATCTTCACTTTGTATACAGTGAACCCTCTATAAATGCACCCTTTATAAGGTGCACCCCTCTATAAATACACTCTATACTCTAGTCCCAACACTTATAAAATTTTCCTCTATAAATGCACCTTAATGCTGATTTCCCAGGAGGTGCATCTATAAAGGGTTCACTATAATAGTATTTGTGGAACTGCTTCTTAAAAATATGTGTATTATTTATCTGGGTTGAATTGTTTGATACTTACCATTGACTTTATATTTGTGAAGTATCTCCTTTAATTCCTCCTTTGTTTTGTAAGATGAAAAAGGATGTAATTTTTGTACTTTGATATCAGAAATAAAATTTACAAGTCTTTTTGCAGGACCTGCGATCAAGTCATAGCTACAGAATTCTTCTTTTGTTGTATCAAGAAAGTCAAAGCCGGTTACTTTTTCATTGTGAAAAATTTCAAAGCCATCATTCCTATGACAAAAATAATTATTATTAGAATTATTATAGTTTGCATAATTTCATCCAACGTTGAATCAACATTTAATAAACATTTAATTTCTATCAAATTACTTTATAATAATTGTAATATAATAGTATTATATAATTACTTGGTTCAACCACCTTCCCGTGGCTTCCTCGTTATTATTATTATCATTGTAATCCATAATAACAACAAATAAGAATTGTCAAATTATTAAAATTTTTAAAATATTTGCAATTTCGTTTTCTAATTTCTCTCCTCTTTCGTAAGAATTTATTTATATTATTATTATTATTATCATTATTAGGAATTACGAAGGGAAGGAATAATTAAACACGTAGAATGATGTTAGAATAATGTTGTACTTTTTAATTCTCAAGCAGAGTAATGAAATTATTATGAGTGAATGTGAAATGAATTTATTAATGGGTAAAGTGAATTGTGAATTTATTGAAACTATTTCGGAAATAATCGTCGATCGTTTCTACATATAA
Source organism: Diversispora eburnea (assembly GCA_910592015.1). Lineage (NCBI taxonomy): Eukaryota > Fungi > Glomeromycota > Glomeromycetes > Diversisporales > Diversisporaceae > Diversispora > Diversispora eburnea. The sequence continues at coordinate 99,675 of CAJVPK010000011.1, read as the reverse complement.
AACTTTTGAGAAATGTTATTTTGATTATTTTCGCAGCCGAAACCTAAAATAATAATATTGGCCGAAAGTAATATAGGTTGACGAAAATATTTTAGGTTGCCAAAAATATTATAGACTTTTATAATAAAATTATCTTCTACTAATACATTCTATAAAATAATGGAAAGTTGAGATTTGGCATATAGATAATCGCGAGCAATTTTATATGGATTATTTTTTATATATGTATATAAAATTTTACAATAGTTATATTTTTAAGATCAAATGACAATCGCGCAACCATTAAAAGAAATTCCGGCATTAATACTATTTTTAACAGCTCCGAAATATTACGGCATATCGGTATGTTGGTATGTCATAATTCAATCCTAACCATGTATATTTAAAGAATATACATTTTTTTTTTTCATTTTAATGTTTATCCGCTGCACGTGTTGGTAGGACCACTTTTACGCCAGCCAATAATAGTTAATACGGGATACTAGAAGAGAAATACAGCCAATTTTTATTGAAATAATAATTATATTTTTTTTTACAATTTATTAAATTATTAAAGTAAATTGTTAAGGTAAAATTTTAAGGGGGATAATTGTTAATTAAACATAATCTACTCTAATTCTAAAGGAGAATGAAGGAGGAATCCAATAGATTAATCTCTTTTAAATATTTTAAAACCTATTAAATTTTTTTAACATGATTTTTAAATATTTTCTAGAATAAAGCAATACCAATAGTAATAAATCCAATAATAATAGTCAATCCTAATTGGGTATATCCTATAAATATTGAATTCATTGCTCCATTATTATTACTTGATTCATTTGAATCATTAGTAGTAGTATTAGATGGAATACTTCCCGAATAGAAATAATAAGTTGCAGTAAATGGTTCAGTATCTATGTTACCATCTTGGTAATTGTCACCACCTATTAATAAAATTAATAATAAAAATCAATAAAATTTAATAAAATTTAAATTATTAATATATTAAATTTTTTATGACTTACATTCTGATACTGCTCTTGAAGCACCTTTATATGTACTAACAACAACTACATAACCAATATCACTGAATGATCCACCTGAAACGGTATTCTAATTTAATTGTTTAATATAATTTATAATTATAATTAATATAATTTAATATAATTTAATATAATTTAATATAATTTAATATAATTTAATATAAATTGTTATAATTAAACACACAAACAATAAACTTACCAGAGCAGCATATCTTTCCCAAGGAGCATGAATTTTCGTAACAGAATTATTTTCTGGAGAATCTACTTTTGTATCCCTTTTTACAGTTAGGCTTGAATTATCATGTTTTACTAATACTGATTTAAAAATCAGTGTTCCATCACTATTACCTTTTATTAATAACAACGAAGTAATTAATTAATAAAAATTAGATTTAAATTTAAATTTAACAAAAGAAAATTTGGTATAAAATTTACTTGTTAAGCTAGCGACATAAAAAGCGGGATCATAATGGGAATCATTTCTGTTAATAAGGTCAGCCTGGACGCTAGCTATTTAAAGAAAATCGTAAGTTGATCACGTGACAAAAGTAATGATAACGGCATTGGAACAAAAAAAAAGGGTTTCATACATATATCCCAACTTTTAGAAGCCACTACACACGTATATTTATTATTTCCGTTACCATAAAGTAAAAATGAGAATTTGTATCCATCTGGCACCTTAATTTCTGATGGTATCGTAGGCGTTGGAGGTTCATCTAATGAAAAGTGAGAGAATAAAGTATTAGAAGAAAAGAGAGAGAAAATTACTCCGATAAAAAAAAAAATCAATGAAAAAATAATAGTAAACTTGCCTTTAGTAGTTCCAACAGTAGTGTCAACTTTTTCTGCAACAGGAGCGGTAGGAGTTTGACTCATAACAAGATCCGCCGTTAATAACAAAAAAAAAAAAAAGATTGTCATGATATTCGAACTTAGTTGTATTTTGTTAAAATTCATCTTTTATTTTATTTTTTCTGTATAAATAAAATATTTTATATGTTTCAATATAAAAAAAATTATTAAACTAATAAATATAAATTATTATAATAATTATTATTTAACATATAAAATGGTTCTCGTAACTAAAAAATAAAAATAAATGGTACGGAAAGAAAAGATTTATATCCTTATTTTTATAACTGGTTATGTTTAACGAAGAAGTTTCCAAAAAAGGAGTTGCTAATTTAAATTTAAATACCATTGTCTATCATTGTGTAACTCTTTCAAATCATTTGACCAATTGATGCATGCGGCCTAAAATAATTTTTTATTGAAAAAATACCTGTCACCACTAGTGATCGTCACCACTGCAGGTAATTATGGTGACAATCACCACTGGTGACAATCAATCATCACTGATGACAAATAGATTTACCCTTATTAATTTATCTTAATTAATTGCAACTGACGAAATGTATAATGCATTTTTTTTTTAATAAATCTTCAATTAACATTTTTATTAATCATTTTAAATAAAAAAAATAATTATCTAGAACAAGAATAAACTCAAAATTATATTATTTTTTAGATTGTATCTTTCCCAATGTAGATGCAACATTAGATGCTTCTTGTATAGATCTCGCTATTGTTGATCTAATTTTACCATCTTCCATGGTAAGCAATCCCGCGATTGTACATCCCGCGGGAGTTGTTACGGTATCTTTAATCTCTGATGGATGTTTACCAGTTTGCAAAACCATTCTTGCTGCTCCTTGAAGTGCTGTAAATTAAAATGATTGAATGAATTTAAAAGTATTTATATATTAGATTTAATATATATATATATATATATATTTTAAAAAAAGAAAAAGATGGAGTCTGATAATGTTTACCTTGCGCTGCCAATTCAAACGCGATATCACGGGGAAGCCCCATCATAACTCCTCCATCTGCCATAGATTCCAATACGACACTATATATACATATATGAATAATAATTAATATAAGAATATAGTATTAATTGCTAATCCGCTGATGACCCGGAATCTGCGTTTCCTACATGTCAATTTTCAACCTAGACAAATAAAAATTTTTTTTAAAATAAATTCGAGATTGAGTTTATTTGTCCAAAATATTTTAATATAATTTTATAAAACATTATCATCAACAAATTTTAGCAAAATCGCCCCTAAAATTTTTTGCTTAGTAAAATTATCAGTTAGAAGTCTCAAAATCTATCAAAATATACTCCTAAACTTATATTAGTATGTTCTTATAAAAAAATTATTCTAAAAATATAAATATTTGATAAGATCCCTGACAATTTTTAAAATCTGCAGATTTTAAATAGAAACAAATATTCTGTATTTTTGGATAATTTTTTTTTATAAGAATATGATAATATATGTTTTGAAGTATACATGCCATGGATAAATTTAAATAATTTTATTAAGCAGAAAATCGTGGGGTGGGCGATTTTGCTAAAATTTGCTAATTGATAATGTTTACGGTTATTTTGTAGAATTTTGAATTTTATAAAATTATATTAAAATGCTCTGACAAATAAACTCAATCCCAAAAGTTTTTATAAAAAAAATTTTTCATTGATTAGGTTAAAAATCAACAGATATTACTATTTAGGAAACGCGGATTCTGGGTGTACTCCGATTGATCGGCGGATTAACGATTAATATATTATTAATATGTTCATAATGATTACCATGCGAACGCTGGACCACTTCCAGAAAGTCCTGTAACTGCGTCAAAATGTTTTTCATCTAAAAATCTCACTCGTCCCAAGGTAGAAAAAGCCCAAGACGCAAAATCTTTGTCTTCCGCTTTAACATCATTTCGACAACCAATTACTGTCATTCCTTCGCGTATCTGTTTGATTATTAATATTACTTCATTTAAAACTTATTGTCCTAATAAATTCCCAATTAAAAAAATAAAATTTGTAACACTAACAAATTATTCAAGTTTTCTTTAATTAAAAAAAAAAAATAATATACGTATTATACCATGCAAGGAGTATTGGGCATAGCTCTAATGATTTTAGTTGTTAAAGGAACCCATTTCTCAAGTTGACTTATTGTCACTCCTGCCAATATACTGATAAGAGGTTTATTCTCTAATGCTTGAATCATTCCTTCCTCTGTTAAAATTGATTGTGCTACTTGTGGTTTTGAGCTTTATTAAATTAAAAATATTTAAATTAATTAATTATATAATAATATTTTCATAGGAGAATAAACTTATTAATCATTTATTAAACGTATACCATAAAAACACTATATCAGCCTCATTAACTCCTTTAACATTTTCTCCAACTAACAACGTGACTTTATCGTTAAAAGTTTTTTTGATTCGAGCACCGGATTCCTCTCTTGAGACACAAGCAATGAACTTTTTTGGTTTATATATTTGGTCTTCATCTTGACCTGAGATCATCATACTCGCAATTATTCCTGATAAAATGGCCTTTCCCATCGTGCCACATCCCAAAATACATAATGTAGGAGATTTTGGTGACATTTTTTTTTTTTTTTTTTTTTTTTGCGAGAACGGTTTAAAATATAAAATCAAGATATAAAAATTTGATCTGATTATCTATCTTATTAGGGTGCACAATGTAAAAATTTTTATTGAACATTTTTTAGTGTTGCACGATATAATTAATTTTATCAATTGTAAAAGTATAATTTTTAATTCTTAAGATATTCTCAGCGAATACTAATTTGGTTTTTTGATGATTTATAGCTTGTTAGATTGGTATTGGTTTCATTGAGAGGAATAATTGGTTCATATCAATTGGATCAAGATCTTTATTTTCGATTTAAGTAAAAAAGTATATTACCAAATATCCTAAAATTGCATATTCTTAGTATTCAATAGTCTTAATAGAAAAAAGTATTTTAGGATAGGTTTTACTGGAGAAAAGGAATATTTAAAAAAGTGACCCTGTCAAAAACAAAGGAGAGTTATCAAATTTGTAAATATATGAAATTAGAAAGAAATTTAACTCTACAAAACTTCTAAAGGTCAGTTATATCATAAAAAAGTTAAAAAAGTCCAGTAATTAACAACTTGATTATATCAAGTTTCTAAAATTTTAATTAAGAAGCTAATGAAGTTTTGAAGTTCAATATATTTTCATATCATCCGTCCTTCAAAAAAGATATCATAACCTTTTATTCCATCACGAATGTTTAATCATTTTATAAATAGGAAAATCAAAATATTCATTTAATTACTGTTTTGTATAGCGAGATGCTTCTCATATGATAATATGAATTTTTTATCTGAATAAACCAAAGTTTTGCCTGATTTTTTTCTTCCTATAATTAACTCTGAAAATGGATAGTACGCAATATAGAGAATTTATACTGGACAACAAGTTATCCATTAATTATTAGGATTTAAAATTTTAGACATGTGGAAAAAGAATATAAACAAAGTTGGTATATCATTCACAACTAATTAAGGAATATAATTTTTTTTTTTTTTTTTAAAGTATCGAACAATGCTTCTATAAAAAAAAACGACATTGAAAATTAAAGAATTTTATATCTGTCAACAAAAAAAAAATAAATAATACAAATGAATACAAATAAATACAATAATTAAATCTGTAAATTTTCTCCACGCGCATACAATTAAAAAACAACGCAAAAATAATAAAATTGGATTATTGTATTAAAAAACAAATTCTACCTTTGGTTTACAATTAATATTTATTTTTCGCGAATCTTACCTTAGATTAAAATAAAATAATTAAATGATAGCTTATACAACATATTCCATAATCGTTTTTTAAAATTATATTATGATTATCTGTCTTTGGTTAACATTCTTTGGAGGATCATTTTTTATTGCGTATCTTAAAATATAAATTATACTGTTTTTCTTTTCTTTTTTTATTTCTTGTTGTCTTTCTTGATATTTTTTCTTCGCTTTTTCTTTTCCTCTTCTTTTGTTATATTGATTCTCATTTTATTTGTTAGATTAAAGATTGAATTATCTTTGAACGGATTTTTATTTTATTTTCGGATATTGATTCTTATTTTTTGTTTTAACAAAGACAAAAACGAGAATTAATGCAATAAAAGAAAGGAAAACCTTTTCGAAGAAAATAACGAATATTTGAATGACGTTTAATATTATGATTATATAAAAAAATTATGTTCATTGATTTTTAATAATACTCTCACTTTATACATTTCTTTCTCCTATTATTATTTTCATTTTATTCCACATAAACATAAACTACTACTAAATTATCAAAAAATCAAAAAATGATTTCAAACCCTTCTCGAATAGATCCTGGTCAGGAAGCTGTCAAGAAACAACGAGAGAAATTAAGAAAACGATGGGAAAACAATACATTTTGGCATAAATTAAAGTAATCATCATCATTTAATCAAATAAAAATGAGAGTAAATAAAAGAAATAAAAGTAATTCATGACTCGCCTGAATGATATATTTACAAAAAATTTAATTATAAAAAATTTTTACTTTTTTTTTTTTTTTATTTTTTTTTTTCGTTTATCATCAAAGGCGTGGCCCTGTTGCAAATGCTTTACATTCAGGTATGTAAAAATAATTTTGTCTTTGAATTTGAGAAAAAAAAATTTTTTGAAAACAAAAGAATATGAAAATTTAATTTAATATTTTCAAAATTTTACCAAACAGTAATATTATATCCTCGTGTATTTCTTAACCACATCTGTTCGAGACCTCTTCACCCCTCCTATACCGTTGGCCAAGAGGCCTCCATTAGATCTTTTAAAAGAATATTGAATTCTTCATTACCAGTAATTCGCCAAAACATTTCATTATATGAATCTATGATGAAAAATCGTTATTGTTCTGAACCATTTATTCAGATGAAAGGTGTAAATGACGTTAAAGGGTATTGGTTAGGTGCTGATTTATGGAAAGGAAAACATTCAGAAGCTACTTTGTTTTATATTCATGGTAAAAAAATATTCTTATTAAAAAGCATTTATTTTATTTTATTTTATTTTATTTTATTTTAACATTAATTTTAAACCTATTTTTTTTTTTAATAATAATAAATTAAGGTGGTGGTTACGTATCATCATCACCACTGATGGGTATACAAGCTCTTTGTTATTTACTAGAAACTTTACGTACCAAGTATGGCAAACATATAAGAGCATTTGCTGTTGAATATTCTTTGGCACCAGAAAATCAGTTTCCTAAAGGATTGAATGATGTCGAACGTGCTTATCAGTGGCTAGCTTCAAGTGATATACCTGGATCGCGAAATGTTTTTTTATGTATGTTATTTTTGGATTATTTTTTTTTTTATCTTTACATTTTTTTTTTTAATTAATTCTTGTTATTTTTTTAGGTGGGGATTCAGCGGGTGGAACAATGGCTTTGGCTCTCTTGCAAAAACTTTATTCGGAAAATAATTTTATGGAAAAATCCATACTTCCTCTCGGTTCCATACTAATATCTCCTTGGGTTGAAGCATCATGTGAATCTCTATCGTATGTCACAAACTCTAAATATGATACAATATCTAGTTATTTTTGTCAACTTGCGGTAGAAAATTATATATTTGGCAAAGAAGGCAGATCGAATGTTACAGAAAGACGAAATACTTTAACGATCATTGACTGGTTAAATAAAGTTGAGACAAACCTTGATTTCTATAATGATGGCGAAGATTTTAATGAAAAAAATAATCGAAAGAGTAATAGTTCAATTTTTAATAGAGATAATAATAATGGAAAAAGAAGTAGTATAAATATAAAGAGTGAATGGATGCATGAAGTAGTTCAAGTGAAAACTCACAGCGGGGAAGGAATATCTACTGGACGATATAGGAGAAGTTCCCGACGAAGTTCACAATCAAGTCGACGCGTTCGTAACAGTTCTATAATTATGAATATTAATGATGATAATATTTCCCAAACGAATGCGCCTTCATCTCCTAAACCTGAGCAAAATGAACAAAATGAACAAAATGAAAAGAATGAACATCTTGAAAATGCAATCAAAAATTTCAATAGGCGTAATAGTAAGATACGATTCTCAGACTCGCTAGAAATACATATTCAGAGTGATTTGGATAGTACAAAAAATGTTAAACGTGGTAGTTGGATACGAAAAAACAATCAATTTTATGAAATTCAATTGAATTCTCCTCCACGATCACCACTTTCAACACAATCACCACAGTTACCACTGTCACCACTGTCACCACTGTCACCACTGTCACCACTGTCACCACTGTCACCACCGTCATTACCGTCACCTCAATTACCAGTCTCAACAAATGAGACATTTGCATCTAACCCATTTGAAAATCCATTAATTTCTCCATTACGTATACCTAAAAATATATTGGCAAAATTTCCGCCATTATTTATTTCTTATGGGGGAAAAGAAATATTTAGAGATGACATTGAAAAATTTTGTAAGAAATGTATAGAATCCAAGAAAACTGATATCAATAACGAGGAGATACAAAGTCATCCAGATGTTATTATAGAGGTAGATGAGGGTATGATTCATAAGTAAGTATTTTTATTTATATTTAATTTATATTTCATTTTACCATATTTTATTTTATTTTATTTTTTAAAATAATTTATATAATTTTATTATAAAATTTCTAGTTATCCAATTCTACTTAATGTATTTGGAAAACGTTCCAAGAATGCGCTGTCACGAATGGTTGACTTTCTTAACACACATATTCCAAACGTTCAATCATCATCTATCCTGAGATGCAATTCTTCTACAGTAATAAATGATTTACCCACCACTAATAATTCACCAACTACTACTAATTTTTCATCCGTCACTACTAATACTACTAATCGTTTTAGTACATATAGTATTATAAAAGAGGTTAAAAATCGGTTTAGTTCAGATAATATTATAACAGAGATTTTAAATCGTTTTGATACAGATAGTATTATATCAGATAGTTTTATAACAGAGGTTGATTCTGAAACAGAGAATATTGATAGAATAAGTGTAAATGTTGAGAAAATGGTTCCTCTAGTAGATTCCGAGAGATTGTCTTCAGTGTCAACAGACTCGTCAACTACATTACAACCATTACGACCAGTTTATATGCCAAGTCAATCAATTCGCCCAATAGTTTCACCAAACCAACCCATCTACCCTTCTATAAGATCAACAATTTCCTCATTACAACCTATACAATCTTCTTATTACCCCATGAGAAATTCATTATTTTTACCAGGACGTCGCTTTTCGCAATTTTCACGATTGTCACAATATGGTACTACTAATAATAGGACTTCTGTACAATTTCGAACAAATATTATAACTCCTAATGATAATTCATCAGGACAAATTTTAACAACGAAAGAAACCAAATCTATTTTAAAACGAAGTACTATTCCTAACACAAAATCAACTATTAACAAATGTCCGAAAAAAGTTATCGAAGCGAATTCACGAACAATTTCCTTCAATCCTCCATCCCGTCATTACTATTAATAGTAAAAAGATTTACTAGAATACTTTAATAATCGTATAGATTATTAGTCTTGGCGAGCCTTTTTTACGCTCTGGAAGTGTGAACCCTTCATGCACGTGGAATTTTAAAAGTAACAATTAATCGGTAGATTCAGAATAATTTTTGATTGATTGATTTGATATATAAAGTTTATATATATTTTTTAAATTTTATTTTTAATAATAATAATTTTAGTAATATAATATTTGATGACGTTTAATTATTTGATTAATAAATTTGTTTATTTTTCATAATTTAATTTTTTAAATTTTTTTAAATATTGTTTGCTACAATTTTTTTCATCTCACTTCGTAACATGATGCCTGAGTGATGCTTAGGACCGTGTGTTAGTGTCAATCGTAATCATGAGTGAAGAGAGTAACCTCGCAGTATAATGATGCCCGTGACTACCCAAATTTATATGGGTGGGGGTTTTGTGTTGACTGTCAAGATATCTTTGTTGAACTCGAGACTTGTTTTGGCTTTGTATTACCTTCACGAGTGCCAAAGTGTTTTCTATTGTGCACGCCTGTATCCTCTTGTACGTTTAACGACGAGTGACAGTTGCCCTCTGCATTATACTGGTGCCAAAAAATGTTACGAAAGATTTCCTGCCCCATAATTATCGTTGGAATTGTTATTTTCTTTTAGATAACGAATAACGAAAACGTCAAAAATTAACGTGTAAGTATTACAAGTTTTATTCAAACAAAGTTTAATACAATTATGTTCTAGCCATTATGTTAGTCGGTATTAGAATATACAATAATATACAATTTAAGCACTCATCAATACTCTTGACTACCTACATTAGCGGGTTTACCCGAGTTATAAATAGAGATTAAAGTCATAAGATTTCTCCGATACCCGGTAGTTTGGTACCGAACCGGAAATTTTTTGATATTTGAACTATTTAAGATCTCGAAATTTGCGATTTCCCACCGTCTTGCTGTCTTTGCAGTTGTTCTTGTTTAGTTCTTGATTGATTGATTATTATTTTTTTTTTGAGTCGTATTCATTGAATTAAATTGTTTTTTTTTGTGAATCGTTTGCCAAAAAAAAATAAAAATAAAAATAATAATAATAATAATAATATGTCTTCACGTATATCCCGTTTATTAACTTTATGGAAACAAGCTCGGTTACCTTGGCGTTCACGAGTATTTGTAGGTACAGATTTATCAGGGAATGAGTATTATGAAAGTGTTACAGCTACTAATGGTAGGACGAGGCGTATAGTGGAAATGAAAGAAAAGAAACTATTGAGTGATTATGAAGAAGATGCCTTGCCTGGTAAGTTTTTTATTTTGAAATCTATTTTTAATGTAATTAGTAGAATAATACATATATATATAATATCTATATAATATATATTTCATTTTTTTCATAAATTAAAAAAAGTACAATGGCAAAGTTGGTTAAGACATACCAGATATGATCCTCCTACCATAGATGTAAAGAATTAGTATATTCATAATATATATATATAAATATATTTATAATAAATTTAATAACAAAAGGTTTATATTTTCTAAAGGAAATTGAATTAGCTAATAAACGAAGAGAAACAATTATTCAAAAAGCAAAAGCATTTGATAAAGAATGGGAAGAGGTGAGAAAGAAATTAAAATATATAGTAATTAGAGTAATTAATAAATAAAGATTCTGATTATCATTCATTTATTATTGTCATTTATTATTAGAGTAAAAAAGCATCACCTTTACCTCCTTCACCCACACATTCACCTTCTTCACCCGTTAAACAAAATAAACCATTAGAAACTAAAGATAAAAAGGGTATATATTTAATATACTTATATATGATTTATTTATTTTAAATTTTTTGATATCCACTAACGAATAATTAATAATTAATACTAATGATATTTAATACTAAAAATAATCAATAATTACTAACAATATTTATTTAATAAATGATAATAATAATTAATAATAATGATAATAATGATTAATAATTTAATTTATCAAAGAAACTTCATTTGAACCTGAACCTTGGAATCCTGAGGTTGCAAAGAAGTAGTTCAATTTTTAGTCAATAAATAATAATTCACTTTTTTTTTTTTTTTTTTATGGGTGGATTTTATGATTTGAAAATTGTATAAAACATATTAAAAAATATTTATTAATTATTACTAGGTAACATCACATCATTAAAAATATAATAATTAATTAAAATTATAACAAGTGATTGTCATCGTGAATTTTATTGAATATTAAAGATTAAGATTAAAAGGTAAAAAATCATTTTAAACAGATAAATAATTTTTAGGTGCAAGCTTAAAATAATAATAATATGATGAAAAGAGAAGCGTAATTTGCGTTCGAATTCCAATCTTTGCGACACTTGCCTGGTGTCAAATATAAGCAGGATTAGAAACTTGTGAATAATTCTTTTACTGATCATTAGAATATAATAATAAATATAATAATAATATATATATACTGTATTTTATTTATTTATTTATAAATCTATTAATTTCAATTATTTATCACACAAACTTTCAAGGAGAATAAAAAATAAATAATGTCATTCGAGAATTCCGAAGCAAGAAAAAAAAGTTTTGGAACACTTTATAAATTATTGGATAATATTATATCTGAATGTATTTTATCTAAATTATCAGCCAAGGTAAAATTATTTAGATAATTATTATTATAATAAAAATTCATCAGTTAATACAATTATACAATTAATAATTAATAATTAATTAATAAATGTTATTATAAATATTATTATCATAAATATTATTATTATTATTATTATTATTAATAGGAATTAGCTTTATCCTCCAAAGTATCCAAATATTTTTATACCTTTTCACATGATGATCAACTATGGAAAATACATTGTTTAGATAAATGGGGAAATGATTCAAAAATAATTAAAAATTTTAGATATAGAGGATCATGGTTATTAAGTTATTTATTTCAAGGAGAAGGGGAACAAGAAATTGTTTATCGACCATTACATTTTCCTGGTATTAAATAATTTTATAATATATTATTATTATTATTATTATTATTATTATTTATTAGTTATTTTCTTCATTTAAATAATTTCAAATAATAATATTCAATTTAGAAAACTCAATTTAATTTATTATCTTGAAAAAAAAAAATTATCTTCGAGTAACCAATAGATATTACCAGTCATTATCTTTACGCTAAATGGTGTCGATGTAATATGTATCTGGGAAATTTTATTCTTCCTTCATCATCATCATCATCATCACCCAAAATTTCTAAAATTCCTAAAATTCCTGTGGTGGAAAATTTAACTAAAGAACAATTTGATGTTTTATTTGGTGCCCAAGCTATACCTGTTTTAATTAAAAATTGTGGAGTAGAAAATTGGAAAGCTTGGAAAGATTGGAAATGGGAAAATTTATTAGAGAAGGTTATTGTTCTTTCTTTCTTTATTATTCTTTCTTTTATTATTCTACTATTCTTTATTATTCCATCCACTATTCTCATCAATCTTATTATATATTATTATATAATATTCTTTGGATAGTACGGGCAATCCATATTTCGAGTGGCAAATGATCACGGAGGAAAAAATGGTTATCTTCCCATGACATTAGAATCCTATGTACGATATATTAAACTTCAACGGGATGAAACTCCTTTATATATATTTGATCCAAATTTTATTGACCGACATCCAGAAATGGCTGAAGCTTATGAGGTTATTATCTTTAGTTATCTTTATCATTCAATTTGCCTTTGTTTTCTCATCGAATTTGTCTTTGAATTTATTTTTATACATACCTACATACATACATGCATACATGCATACATACATATATATCATTATGCATATATTATTAGATACCAAAATATTTTCAAGAAGATTTCTTTGAAGTTTTAACAGACAAACGACCACCATATAGATGGATTGTAATTGGTCCAGCAAGGTCAGGTAAATTCCATGATAAATATATAAGTTAATAATTTAATAATTAATAAATTAAATACATATTTTTTTTTTTAAAATATTTATTTATTTTTAGGAGCATCATGGCATGTTGATCCTGCTGGAACTTCAGGTTGGGAAAAAAAAAAACCAATAAAATTATTAAAAATTATTAAAGTTTTACGTGTTATATTTAAAAAATTTATTAAAAATTAAACAATTAATTAAACATCAAATAAAGCTTGGAATACATTATTAAGTGGAAGAAAACGTTGGGCATTGTAATTATTATTATTTATTAATTAATTATCCATTAATTGTATATTAATTAAAATATTTTTATAAATTTATATATAGATATCCACCACATATCTCTCCTCCTGGTAAATAATAATAAATAAATAAATAAATAAATAATAAATAATAATAATAATAATAATAATAATAATAATAATAAATAATTATAATAAATAAAACAATAACAAATATTTAAATAAAAATATTTAGGATTACAAATTTCACGTCATCATCATGGACATCATCAAGCATTACTTTATAATGAAGAAGAAGAATTAAATTTTAAGAATTCAACCACATCATTATTTTGGTATCTTGAAGTATATCCACAATTATTATTAGATGGTAACCTTCCATTAGAGATTATACAAGAACCCGGGTAAATATTATTTATCATTATTAATATTGATATTTTACTTTATTATTGATAATCTTATTATGTTAATTTCTTGTATAGGCAGACAATTTTCGTTCCAAGGTAAAGTAAATTTTTTTTTAAGATTTCGTTATTTTTTGTTTTATAATTAATTAAATAATTAAAATATTAAATTAAAAATATTAATTATTATTAGTGGTTGGTGGCATATGGTAAATATTATAAATTGCATATTAAATAGATATATATTGCATAATATATATTAAATAGATATATATTGCATAATATATATTAAATAGATATATATTGCATATTATATTACATGTATTACATGTTAAGTTTATTTTTATTTTAGGTTCTTAATCTCGAAGATACTATCGCAGTTACTCAAAATTTTGTTAATATACATAATTTACAAAACGTTTGTGAAGAATTAATTGATGAAAAACGTTATCAGGTAATTATTTGTTTATAATAAATAATAATATATAATAATATATAATAATATATAATAATATATAATAATATATAATAATATATAATAATATATAATAATAATCATCAATTGTAGACGTGGGAAAATTTTCATCAAAATTTAATAAAAATCCATCCATATCTGGAACCATTTATTCGACAAAAAATATTATTATTTTCCGATACAATTAATGACCCAATTATATCGGAAGAAGGATTTTCATCTAGAACGGATTTTATTGAATCATTTCATAATTTGGAATTATGGCATCCTCGAGTATTAAAAGCTTTAGAATTAGGTGGATTAAATTTGAATGAAAATGATGAAATTGATGTAATTTTTAATGGACAAAATCCAGTAAGAAGATTTTTTTATATTTGAATATATATCTAAAATAATATCTAAAATAATAAATAAATAATATATAATTATTATTATTATTATTATTTTAGGTATTTCGTACATCTACGACAGTTATTAAATTTTACTCCCATTTATTTAATGGAATTAATACTTGGACAACGGAAATCACTGCTTATTCACTTATCAATAAACAAATTTCTAAAGAACTTGTTAATTATTTTCCTAAACTTTTAGGTTCTGGTTATTTATTTAATGATGTTGATGATGACGATGAAGATGGATCAAGTGAAAGAAAATATCGTTGGCCATTTTTAATAATGAATGCAATTTCGGAAAATGTATTAAGTTTATCTGAAGTTAATAATAATAATAATAATATCAAGAATATCAATTATATCAATAATATCAATAATATCAATGAGGATTATAATGATATTAATGATTATTTCAATGATAAAGATTATGAAATACAAATTAATTGGGAAGAATTAATTGATTTAATTATTAGAATACTTTTAGAACTTCATTGCCTTTCAACAACAACAACAACACAATCATTATCACCAACAATAACACAATCATCATCATCAACATCAACATCTACATTAGCATCAACATCAACACAATCATTACCACCAATACTTTCATCAAGAAAAATAATACAAAACGATCATCCATTTCATAAATTTTTATTACGAAGACTTGAAAAGTCTTATGATTTTCATTCAAGATTATTAATTTTTCCTCCGCATTTGATTTCGCAATTAATTTCATATTTACCAAATTCTGTTTGGGAGATTTATAATCCAGAATTAGATAGTGAAGCTGGATTTTTACATGGAGATTTAAATGCTGAAAATATTTTGGGATTGATTATACCCAATAATGATAATAATGATAATAATGATGATAATGATGATAATGATGATGATGATAATAGTGATAATAATAATAATAATAGTAATGATATCCAATCAGGAATTTGGAAAACATTATCAATAATTGATTTTGGTGATTGTCAATTATATGGAGGTGATCCATTATTTGATATGATACCATTCTTTATTTCAGTTTTGAATTGTTCTAAAACATTATTAAAAAAATTTATAGAAAAATATAATAATAATAATTACATTAATAGTAATGATAATATTAGTAATAATATTAATAATAATAATTATAATATTAATAATATTAATATTAATAATAATATTAATAATAATAATATTATTATTATTAATAGTAATAATTATAAACCTAAAATATCAACCAGAAATTTCAAGAGAAGAGCCATGTGGTATACATTATTATGGGAATTTGAAGGTGCTACTAGATATTTAATGAAACTTTTACCAGAAATTAGAGAACTTAAGAATTGGTATGAAGTTGAAGATTTAGTTTGGAATATATATTCTATAAAAAACCAAAAGAAAAGAAAATTTACGGAAATAGTTTGACATTATGTTTAATTATAATTATGTTTGAATATTATTATTATATTTTTAATTATTATTATTAAAGTATTTATTATTATATTTAAATATTTCTATATTTAAAATTGTTATATTTAATTTTATCATTTATTTAATTGCTATTTTAAATTAATTATTTTAATTTGTTATGTATTATTATATTATTAATAAAAAAATAAAAAAATATTAATATGAATTCATGCGAATCACATGTGAATCGTGTTATAAATTATTCCGATATTTTCCTAAATAGGAAAATAATAATAATGATAATAATGATGATAATAATATTAATATTATTTTTATTATCATTTTTATTTTATTTCAAGTTCCAAGGTTATCCTATAATATTATTCAATTAATAACGAATAATACAATAAATTTTTAATGATAACCAATAATCTAATATTTTTAATAATAATACATTTATTAAATATTTATAATATATAAATGTTACATATTTTCTTTATTTCTTTATTCAATTTTTTTTTAAGCGAATTTGATTTTTTTTTCAGCTGATATTACAATAAGAATAAATATAATAATTATTATTATTATAATCATAATGGGTCGAAATGAATTAATATTTTATTATGGATACGATTTATCTTCATTAACGATACAACAACGAAATTTAATTTTAAATGCGTATGAAGAAAAATTAAAGTATTCAAATCAACCACAATTACTACCACAATCTTCTTCTTCTTCAATGCGAAATTACACTGATAATTTCACTAAAGATTTCAGTGAAGATTCCGCAATTGGAATTAAAAGACCTGATGGAATTCATTGTCCATTGGTTGAATTATTAGAATCATATGAAAACATTGGTGTAGATAACAACAACAACGATAACAACAATAATAATAAAGATAATAAAGATAATAAAGATGGCAACAATGACAACAAAAATAAAAATGAAAATGATGACAACGATGAAAATGATGACAACGAAGATAAAAAAATTAAAGAACTACTTTTACAAAAAAAAATGTTTGGAAATCCATTTAATCATTCATTTGATTTAGTAAAATTGAATGAAATTGAAAATGAAATTTTAAAAATACGTGAAGAAAAAGTTAAAAATTTAATTAGAATGAATATAATGAATATTGAAAATGTTAAAGATAATACAAATAAAAAAAGAAAGAGAAGATTAGAATCAGATGATGATGATGATGATATTGTAAAGAAGAAAAGGAAAATTGAAAATTATTCTGTTAGTACAACTCCAACTACTCCTATAGATAAATTTTCACTTGAATTCATTTTAAATAGTTCTCCTCAACCAGTAATCGCAAATCCAATAAATCCAAAAAATATAAAAAATATAAAAAATAAATATATCGCTCCATTAGGTTTATATCGTGATTATTCTGGTATAAATAATCCTACACCCTATTTATATTTTTTTAGATTTTCTCATTTTAATCAAAATTATGAACTCGATTTAAATTTAATGTCTCAAATTGAAATGTTGGCAAAAACCAAAGAAGATGAAATATTACAATTCTTTAATAATTTAGGAATAATAAATTTACAACAACCTCGATGGTTTGTTGGTATGTATTATTCTTAAAAATAAATCTAATTCATTGTATTCATTGTATTGTAATCATTTGTATTGTAATCATTAAATAATCACTATATATTAATTATTAATTAAATATTATTATATAATCCCCATTTTTAATTAAATGATAATTTCATAAAATTATTACTAATATCCTTCATTTTCATAACGATTTCAAAAAAATACGGCAAGAAAGATGTAAATCTTTTTTTTTTTTTTTTAAAAAAAAAAAAAAAGCGAGCAACCAATATAAATAGTATAATATAATATATACAAAACTGAAATGTCAATTAATTAATTAATTAATTACTTTTGGTAACAATTATAAATTCCAGGTTCACTGCCTTCAAAGTTATTTTTTGAAGTTATTCTTTCTTTGTTTTCAAAACTCTAGTCATTTTGGGGAAATTTATTTGTACAAGAATTCCTTGAACACATAATTATGCTTTTCGGAATAAGTATATATGTAAATATAATATTGATATAATATCAAATATTACTTTAACTGTTTATAGAAAGGAAATTTTGTTTGTGACATATTTTAATCAATTTTTTAGTTAAACAGTTTGAATAGAAAAAAACTTGTGATAAAGGGATTTTAATTCCTTTAATAAATTTTTCTTCCAATAATTTTTTTTTTTTTTTAATTCCAAATAAAATTAATTTGTATCATTATATGAAATATACGGGATGAAAATATATATTTGTGAGATTTTTAAATAAGAAATTCATATTTATAAATTAAGAAAAGAATTTCTTTATTATTACCGTTTTGTTTTGATTAAGATCCTCAATGTGATTTGTTCATCAATCTGCAATTCAAATTCCCCAGTTTATTTTATTTTTAGCGATACCAAGAGAACTTTAAATTTTTACTTGAGAGTAACGATAATATTTGTATTTGTCCGATATGAATTAAAATTAAATTTTCTTACTTGGAAGTCACTAAACATAAATTCAATAAATTCACCTTGCAAAATAATAATAATAAATAATAATAAATAATAATAAAAAATAATAATAATAAATTATAAAATAATAAATTATAAAATAATAAATTATAAAATAATAAATTATAAAATAATAAATTATAAAATAAATAATAATAATAATAATAATAATAATAATAATAATAATAATAATTAATCCTTTTACGGCTTTGCATCTCTAATAAAGACATTTATTTTATTTTAACAAAAAAATAATGCATAATCAGTATAATTAGTGTTCAAATGTCAATGTCCAATAAATTACATTAAATTAAATTAAAGACGAATTAGTTAATTGTCATTTTTTCTTTAATTGGTTTAAGCAAAAATAATTTTAAATAATTTTTAATGGATGCATTTTACTTATTCAAATTTTTCTTTGGTTGATTCAATTCTTGCATTTTACTGTTCTGTTTATCCATTCAAGTTTTTTAACTTTGTTACACTGCTGTAATTAAATATTTCCTCAATAGGTCATAAATATTTACTTTATACTATATTTATACTTGCGATAATCGCAAACGATTGACTCGTTACATTTATTATATTATTAAATTTATACCACTTTGTTGTTTATTACACTACGATAATTTGAAAGTATAACAGATTTATAATAAGGTACAGTAAAGTATTATATGGCACACTATACCTCAATATCGCTAATAACAAATAAAATAAATGATTATTATGGAAATCTCAAATAACACAAAAAAATCAGTATCTTAATTTATCTAACTTTGTTGTCGTACCTTCTCTTGATTACTTCATAATTATTTCTTTTCTTTTGCTTTTCGTTGCTATCACTGTTCTTCGGACGGCGTATTAGTAAACTAAAGCAATCCCCTGTTTTTTTCCTTTCCCATCACCTTTCCTTTTTTTTTTTTCTCTCAAATTTTTTTATTATAAACTTACCCTTACCATTTCTCTCGTCACAACCTATAAACCCCTTTTATAATATACATAAAAAATTATTTATTTATTTTTCGTTTTTTTTTTTTTTTAATTAATAATTTATTTATTATTTAATATTTCTTTATTAGTTTTTTTTTTCGCAGGAAAAATAAAGCAAATTTTAATAAAAATTTAATTATTAGAGAAAAATTACTTTTTTATTATTCGGTCTTTTTTATTATTATTATTATTATTATTATTAAAATAGTCAATGTACACCAAAATTTGAAATTTTCCTGCATAGAAGAAATAAAAAGTGAACGCAAAGGTCTACGTCAAAAAGATTAAAGAAGATTAAAAAAGATTAGAGAAAAAGAAAGAAAGAAGGGATTGTAAGGTAAATTTAAATAATATATATTTATTTACTACTGTTATTCAGTCAATTCAATTAATTCAACTAATTCAAACCGATCAATCTTCTTTTTGTTATTAATTAGATAAAATATACAAGAATCTACAACAATTAAAAATTCTTTCTTAAAAAAATCCTCATAGCAACTTCGTTGATTGTACATAATATTTTTTTTTTTAAAAAAAATTATAAATTATAATAAAAGATTATAGTAACGACCTCCATTTTCACACAACCGATTAATCAACACAATAATTATTATAATTAGATTAGGAGAGAAAAATGGCTTACCAGAATAATAATTTTCAACATAATAGAAATAATCCACCTCGATTAAATTATGGTCCTCCACATCCACATCCACCATCACCACCACCACCACCACCACCACCACCACTACTATCATCACAATCACCACGACCGAATCGAAATCAATACCAAGGTTCGTCATACGGACAACGCAACCCTCCTAATAATCCTTATCATCAACCAAATGTGCCACATTACCTTCCACCACCACCACCACGACAGAATAGTCATAATAATTCCCCTCCTCCTCCGCCTCCTCTTCATTCACCATCTCCTCGATTTCCTCAACAACAACAACAACAACAACAACAACAATTACCTAGTCCTCATTTTCAAATCCCTACTCCAAGAACTCCTAGGCCACAACAATATCTTAATTCACCTTATATTAATAATCCCGCTTCATATTTTGATTCTCATTCACGTGATCAAAATAGGCGTAATTCAGAAGAAGAATATGATAGTTATCCGATGGATGATATATCAAAATTTTATGACGATAGTGATAATGAGAGAGATTTTGTAGAAGAACCTGCTTATCCTGCGGAAGCTTTGCCTATTAATTCATCAAATTATGGTTCGTAATAATTTAATTAATTAATTTAATTTTTTTATTTATTAATCATATTAATTTATTAATTTTTTATAATAATAATAATAATAATAATAATTTTTTAAATAATTTTATCAAAAGGTTTTACATCAACAAATCCAACAAATAATTCATTTGTTCCTACTTCTCGAAATAATGCTATTGCTGTTGGTGGAAATAATAATATTTATTATGATGATAATAATAATAATAATAATGAAGATAATAATTATTATGATAATAATAATAATGAAAATAATAATTATTATGATAATAATAATTATGATGATGATGATGGTGATAAGTCGGAACAATATAATAGTAATTATAGTTTAAATTATCCTCATATACCTAGTGGAAATCAATCTTCGGAAACTGTTTATGTTGCTTGGAGTTCTGATAATCATCAAGTTCCTGTATCAAAAGAGGAAATTTACGATATTTTCATTGATTTAACTAATAAATTTGGTTTTCAAAAAGAAAGTATGAATAATATGTACGATCATCTAATGTGTATGCTAGATTCACGTGCTTCAAGAATGTCTCCTTCTCAAGCTTTATTATCACTTCATGCTGATTTTATTGGTGGTGAAAATTCTAATTATCGTAAATGGTATTTTGCAACTAGAATGGATTTAGATGATGTTGATAATCATACAAATCATAAACCAAAAAATAATGACGATCTCAACGGACGATGGAATCAACGTATGAATCAAATGTCTCAATATGATCGTTTACGTCAAATTGCTTTATGGCTTTTATTATGGGGTGAAGCTGCTCAAATTAGATTTATTGGTGAATGTTTATGCTTTTTATTCAAACTTGCTGATGATTACTCTAAAAGTCTTGAATTCAAATCAAAAGTTCATCCAGTACCGGAAGGTGAATATCTTAAACATATAGTTACTCCACTTTATCGTTACATTCGTGGTCAAGGATATGAAATAATTGGTGGAAAATTCGTTAGAAAAGAAAAAGATCACGTTGATATAATAGGTTATGATGATATTAATCAATTATTTTGGCATCCTGAGAGTATTGATCGTATAATCTTAAAAGATAATAATTCAACACGTCTTATGGCATTTCCTCCTAGTCAAAGATATCAAATGCTTGGTCAAGTAGATTGGAAAAATGTTTTTGAAAAAACTTATAAAGAAAAGCGTACATGGTTTCATCTTGCCGTTAATTTCACTCGTATATGGATTATTCATATTGCAACCTTTTGTTATTATACCGCTTATAATTCTCCTTTCCTTTATATGGATCCAGGTGTATCTGAACCAGCAGTTCATTATTCTATGGTCGCTCTTGGTGGATCTGTGGCAACTTTATTCATGATAATTGGATGTATTTGTGAATTCTTATTTATTCCTCTCAATAATGAAAATGTTACGATGTTAACAAAACGACTCATTTTTCTATTTATCATATTAATTATTAATACCGCTCCTACTTATTACATTTATACGAGAGCACGTTCAACTTCAACTTCTTTAATAATAGCATTGACTCAACTCGGTATTTCTTTTTTAACAACATTAACTTTTGCTATAGTACCAAGTGCAAATTTATTTGGTAGTTTGAATAAAAGTTCACAAAGATATAAGGCGATTAAAACATTCACAGCTAATTATCCAACATTAAATACTACTGATAGAGCAATCTCAATTAGTCTTTGGTGTTGTGTATTTGGATGTAAATTAGTTGAATCTTATTTTTTCATGTCACTTTCTTTCAGTAGTCCTTTGAAAGCAATGTACGATCAAAGAGTTATTGGTTGTAATGATAAACTGGCTGGAGACATGCTTTGTTATTATATGCCTGTAATGTCAATTGTGATTATGTTTATTATGGAACTTGTACTTTTCTTTTTGGATACTTATTTATGGTATATCATTTGGAGTGCCATTTTTTCGGCGGTTCGCGCTTTATATCTCGGAATGTCCATTTGGACTTCAATGAAAAAGATCTATTCAATGTTACCCGAGAAAATATATTCAAAGATTTTAGCAGCTACAAACATGGAAATAAAATACAAACCACCAGTTCTTGTTCCCCAAATTTGGAACGCGATCGTTATTGCAATGTATCGAGAACATTTTGTGTCTATGGAAAATGTACAAAAGTTATTATATCAAAAGGTATTTTTTTTTATTTACTTTTTTTTTTATTTATTTAATTTTTAATATTATATGTATATATATTAAATTAAAAATTAAAATCAGAAGAATTTAAAGAATTAAAAAGATTGATTTTTTTTTAATATTTATTTTTTTTAAAAAAAATATATTCAGGTTCTTTCAGAAGATGGACAGCAATCGTTAAATCCCCCTACATTTTTCGAATCTCCCAATTCAGATTATTTCTTTCCACCACAAAGTGAAGCAGAACGTCGTATATCATTCTTTGCACAAAGTTTATCAACTACAATTCCAGATCCATTACCAATCCAAAATATGCCCACATTCACAGTATTGACTCCTCATTATTCTGAAAAGATTCTTCTTTCCCTTCGTGAAATTCTTCGTGAAGAGGATCAAAATAGTCGAGTTACTTTACTCGAATATTTGAAACAATTACATCCAATAGAATGGGATAATTTTGTTAAAGACAGTAAAGTAGTTGAAGAAAAGAATATGACTCCACAAACACCACAATTATCTCTATCAAATAGTAATGCTTCAACAATAGAAACAATTAAAGATAAAAAAAATGATGACTTAGCTTTTTACTCTGTTGGATTTAAATCATCAGCACCTGAATATACATTACGTACACGTATATGGGCCTCACTTCGATCTCAAACCTTATATCGTACAATATCCGGATTCATGAATTATTCAAAAGCGATCAAACTTTTGTATCGTGTTGAAAATCCCGAAATCACTTCAAATTTAAAAAATAATCCAGAAAAACTTGAAGAAGAAATGACAGCCTTGGCTCGTCGCAAATTCAAATTCCTAGTATCCATGCAAAGATATGATAAATTCAATAATGAAGAACGAGAAAATGCCGAATTCTTATTACGTGCTTACCCGGATCTTCAAATTGCTTATCTTGATGAAGTACCTCCGGAAAATGAAGGAGAAGAACCAAAAATATTTTCCGTATTAATAGATGGTCATTGTAAAATATTATCTAATGGAAAAAGAAAACCTAAATTCCGTATTCAACTTCCCGGAAATCCGATCCTTGGAGATGGAAAATCTGACAATCAAAATCATGCAATCATCTTTTATCGAGGTGAATATTTACAATTGGTTGATGCTAATCAAGATAATTACCTTGAAGAATGTCTAAAGATTCGTAGTGTCTTAAGAGAATTTGAACAATATGAAATGCCTACAACATCTCCTTATGCTCCATCTGCTGAATCAATCAAAAAAGATCCTGTAGCAATTGTTGGTGCTCGAGAATATATCTTCTCTGAAAATTATGGTGTTCTTGGTGATGTGGCGGCCGGTAAAGAACAAACTTTTGGTACATTGTCTCAAAGGATTATGGCCAAAGTAGGTGCTAGGTTACATTATGGACATCCGGATTTCTTAAATGCCATATTTATGATAACTCGTGGTGGTACGTTTATTTATTTATTTATTTGTATCTTGTATAAAATAATTAGGAAAAGTTAATAAAATATTTATACGAATTTAAAATATATATATGTATATAAAATAGGTATATCAAAAGCACAAAAGGGTTTACATCTTAACGAAGATATTTATGCTGGGATGAGTGCTTTTAATCGAGGTGGACGTATTAAGCATACTGAATATTATCAATGTGGTAAAGGTCGTGATCTTGGGTTTGGATCTATTCTTCACTTTACCACCAAAATTGGAACTGGTATGGGAGAACAAATGTTATCTCGTGAATACTATTACCTAGGCACTCAGCTTCCTTTGGATAGATTCTTGACCTTTTATTATGCACATCCTGGATTTCATGTGAATAATATCTTTATTATGTTATCGGTACAACTTTTCATGTTTGGAATGATGTTCATCGGTGCTATGGCCTCTACTTTAACGTTATGTGATTTCAATCCTGATCCAACTGCCGAACTTAGTCCCCCAGGATGTTATAATCTAGTCCCTGTTTTCGCTTGGATCAAACGTTCAATCACCTCGATCTTTCTTGTGTTCTTCGTGGCGTTTTTACCTTTATTCATTCAAGAGTCATCTGAAAAAGGTTTCACTCGTAGCTTTACTCGGCTTGGAAAACATTTTATGTCACTTTCCCCCTTATTTGAAGTTTTTACAACCCAGATTTATGCTAATGGTATTATGGCAAATCTAAATTTTGGTGGTGCCCGTTATATTGCCACTGGTCGTGGATTTGCCACTGCTCGTATTCCATTCGCAATATTATATTCCCGTTTTTCTGGTCCAAGTATTTATTTTGGCATGAGAATCTTGTTGATATTATTATTTGTATCATTGACTATGTGGCTTCCGCACTTAATTTACTTTTGGGTATCAGTTATCGCATTGGTAATATCACCATTCATATTCAACCCACATCAATTTTCTTTTATTGATTTTCTTGTCGATTATCGTGAGTTCTTAAGATGGATGTCTCGAGGAAATTCAAAATCCCACGCAAATTCATGGATCGCATATTGTCGTGTTTCTAGAACGATGATTACTGGTTATAAACGTAAACGATTAGGACATCCTTCAGAGAAATTGGTTAGTGATATTCCCCGACCGAACTTTGTTGTTATCTTTGCATCAGAAATCTTGTCACCATTTATATTGGCAGCTCTATGTGTCATAGCATTTTCGTTTGTAAAAGGTTTTGATCCTTTAAATCCTGGACAACCAAACAATGGTCCAAGCGCTATTATTCGTGTCTGTTCGATAGCAGTCATACCAATTCTATTAAATTCTATTATGTTGGCTGGTCTTTTCTTTATTTCATTCTGTCTGGGTCCAATTGTAAATGGATATTTCAACAAATTTGGATCAGTGATTGCAGCAATTGCTCACACGTGGTCAGTGGTTAGTTTAATCGGTGCATTTGAATTACTATGGTACATTGAAGCATGGAATATTCCTCATGCTATCTTAGGGATGATCGCATTGGCCGCAATTCAGAGGTTTATTTTTAAAGTCTTGATCATAATATTTTTATCTCGTGAATTTAAGCATGATGAAACAAATAAAGCTTGGTGGACAGGAAAATGGAACGGTCGTGGATTAGGAAATTCAAAACTTACGCAACCATTCCGCGAATATATTTGTAAAATCGTTGAGATGTCACTTTTTGCAGCTGACTTTATATTGGGTCACATCATTTTGTTCATGTTAGGGCCTGTATGTTTAATTCCTTGGATAGATAAATTGCATTCCACCATGTTATTTTGGTTGAGACCAAGCAAACAAATTAGACAACCAATATTTTCACAAAAACAGAAGCAACGTAGATCACGTATTATGTGGACATATGGATTTTTATTTTTAATAATGTTTCTTTTATTTTCTGGGTTAATTGCTGGACCTATATTTGTTGGAGTTAATTTGAAATTGGATGTACCAATATAATCAAAAAAAAAAAAAATCTTTGTTAATATTTTTATCTAAAGACAATTTGGGAAGC
Source organism: Diversispora eburnea (assembly GCA_910592015.1). NCBI lineage: Eukaryota > Fungi > Glomeromycota > Glomeromycetes > Diversisporales > Diversisporaceae > Diversispora > Diversispora eburnea. The sequence continues at coordinate 72,883 of CAJVPK010000011.1, read as the reverse complement.
TTTCTTTTTTCATTCTATCCTGAAAAAAAAAAAATTATTTAATTTAATTTAACTTTTACATTTGTACACTTCCTCAATCAATAATCTATGCATTTTCTTTTTTTAGTTTTATAGAATAATTATAAAGTAATCTATTATTTTTGTATTTTTTTTTTTTTACATCTTTTTTTTTATTAAATTGCATTTTCGTATAAAAAATAAATAATAAATGTATGTTTGATTTTTTTGATTTTACGTTAAAGTAAAATAAATAATAGAAATTTGTATACTGCACATTATTTGTTGGATTCGTAAGAATAACGCGGAGTTTAAGTAAACCCTTTGAGGTAATTATTCTCCTGATCACCCTAAGAATGTTAACATTTATAATGTTTTATTCAAATTTTAATAATAATAATAAAAAAATACTTTGTATCTTATGATGACCCCACGCCGGAAGAATTGTAAGTCATCATATTAATAATATTTATACGTAATAAAGCCAAAGCATGCCAATTTTTAATAATAAATAAATAATTTATAACAATAATTTTCTTTTACTGGAAAACTATATTATATTTAATTAAAAATTCTTAATTTTCTCGAGTTTAATATTTAAAGTTACTTCTGTCAAGTATAAGCTATAGATTTTACCAATTAGAGAAATATCTCTTAAAGTATACCCAATTTAATTAGTTTGTCTCATTTATTATTTTCAATACTTTTTTATATTATAAAGAATTATAAAGAAAAACAAAAAGTTGATGAATTCTTTTTATTTTTATTTTGTAAAAGTATAATGTCTAGATTTTCAATTTTTATTGAAAATATATATTTTTATGCATTTATGGAAAATTTGAGTGTGATTTATATCATTTATCTAATGTCCCGTGGCTTTTTTTATTATTGAATATCAAAAAGGCATGTGACTAATTACCATAATATAAATAATCTAAACTATGAAAATAAATAAAAATTATCTTCTATAAAAAAATAAACAGAAAAAAGCTTGACATATTTTATTGTTATTCTTTAATATATTTCTTATCCGGAACCTCCAGAGTAGGCTTTACCGAGGAAGAGGACTTGGAGTTTATCATAGCTGAAAAAAAGAGAAAAAAAAATTAATAAACAGTTAAAGAAAATTTACAATAAAAGAAAATTTAGGATAACATTAATTACCCTGCCAAAACACCAGCACCAGCAACGGCACGAAGAATGTTGGCTCCAGCACCCTTGAACAATGACATTGGACCTTCTTTGGCGACAATTTGAGAGAATGCATGCCAAGAAGAGTTGTATTTAACAGCTTCACCTGACGTCATCATCATTCTACGCCGTATTGTGTCAATAGGATAACTTGCGAGACCTGCTCCGATAGTAACAGACCAACCAAGCAAGAATCTAACAAAATAAATTTTAAAATTTATAAACGTGAATTATGATATTATAATATAATCAATAAATGACATTGATCGAAGATACTTACGACGCGAGGAAATTATCTTTGAGAGGACCAGTCAGGACAAGAGGCTTCAGAGAATCGAACATACCAAAGTAAAGACCTCTATAGATTATGATACCTTTTTAATCAAGATCAAATGATAAATTCATATTCTTTTTAGTTATCATAATAATATAATAATATCAAGCGTATGATCAGATGATGCATCAATATGATTGTTACAATCGATACGATCGAATCGTTTGAATATTTTTTTTAATCTTTGTAATTAAATTTTTTTAACTTACCGACGCATGAAATATTGAAACCTAAATATCAATTTTATATTATAGAATTTATATGAGATCAATTAATGAAATAAGTACGTATATGATTGGTCAATGAAATTCTTTTTAAGAATATTATCCTACCTCTATAAAGACCAATGATACCATCTGATTTATACGTTTTACGATAAACGTCCAAAAGACCATTGAATTGACGTTCACCACCACCCTTTTTAGAAACTTTAGCGTCATTTGCGAGACGAGTTCGGGCATAATCAAGTGAATACACGAAAGTTAAAGAGACTGCACCAGCAGCACCACCAGACGCAATGTTACCGAGAAAGACTTTGGCATATCCATCTTTATCCTTTTTATAATTAAACATCCTCTTAAATTTATCCTTGAATGCAAAGTTTAGGGCTTGGGTGGGGAAATATCGAATCACATTGGCAGTATTACCACGCCAAAGACTCAAAACACTTTCTTCCCTGACCGTTCGGGTAAAACATTCGACAATACCACCGTAAGGTTTACTAAGACGACCAGCTTTGATCATCTCATCTTGGTTTTGAATGAGAAGTTTGACACGTTCGATAGGAGCTGCTGCTGTTTTTGATACGGCGGCGGAAACACCACCCATCAAAAAGTCAACAATAAAGTTTTTCTTTTGGCCTTGGCCCTCCATATTATATATTAAAGTTTAAGAGTGGGGAGAAAGTAATTAATCGAGATCGAGAAAGCAAAACAATTAATATAAAATAATAAAAATAGAGAAATAAATAGCTCGAGAAAAACTTGTTTTGATTGGATTAATAAAATCCAGATTAAAAAAAAAAAAAATTTTTTTTTTTTTTTTTGCAAGCCACCATACGTAATCCGTATACTTCCGAAATCGCTGTTGTGTTTTATTTTGATTCCCCAAATTTAGATAACAACGATGTAGATGAAACTATTCCTGGTTTTTTTAATAAATCTGGTGAAAATTTTTTTTACCAAATTCCATTTTGTCATTTTTAAATTGGGTATGTATTGAATTTATCTTTTAATTTTTATCTTTCTTTCGATAAATATGATGATAAAGGTATGAATCGTCTTTCCATATTATTCGTATATGCGAATGTATGATGGTGACAATGACTACGTCGGTATCTGACACGACATTTAATACATTTGGATATTAAAATTTAAATCAAAAATTTAATTATTTTAATTATTTTTCCACGTTTTCAATAAAACAGATATGTCACGTGAAAATCTCAAGAAAATTGAGAGAAAAGGAAAATTGAAAAAAGAAATATAATTATTATAATTATGAAAATAGAAAAACTTAAAGTTCGACCAAAAAGAGTTGAAAATCTTGGCGCTTGTATTCCTGAAACTGCTGCTGTTTTAACTTGTTGGTCAAATAATTCTCCGGATTCTCCTTCTTGTCAGCAAATTGTTCAAGCCCTTACTGATTGTATGCGCAATGCGGTTAGTATTTTATGATAGATTCTAATATTATAAATAAAACCTAAAGAAGGGATTTACTTACATTTATACACTTTAAAGAAATCACAAAAAAACCGATCAAATACAGTCAATTATCATCTTGCGAGACTTTCAAAATATTTGTAACCAGACCATAAAAATGCGAGATAACTTTTTTTCATTTATCTTTTAAAGTTTCTCTTAATAAAGATGTTTTTAATTTATGTAAATAATTCGACAATGAAATTATTATTGAAAACTAAATTTTATTCTTTGTCTTGAACCGACGATTTTATGTATTGATACAAAAAATCATACAATCCGAAGTATCCATAACTCAAAAGCTCTTCCAATAAACGAACACGAAAATCGTTATATGAGATTTCGCGTTCACCTAACTATAAAAATGTATTAAATAAATAAATAAATAATAATATATCAAGTTTTCCTTGCCTTAGTACATAAAAAGTATTTACCTGAGCACAGTTTTTAGATATTGTGGCAAAAGATGGTAGATACATCAGTGAAAAAAAATTAGAGTAATCATTTCCACACATTTTTTGCATTTGGTCGATGACAACACTTTAGAGAGAGAGGGGAAGGAGAAAGATCAGTAACAACAAAAAAATTAATTGTGTAATAAATCGTGAACTCACTCTTCTATATGAAATCCTCTCGCGTCCTTATCTGTCTTATTAAAAGGACGATTTTTCCACAAACAATTACATATATCAATAGCAAACGAATTGAAATATTTAATATAATCTCGACTATTACAATTCGAAGCCCTCTCGAAACTCTCTTTAAATCTAAAATAAATCAAATAATAAGTCATAATAAGACATAAATAATAAATAACAACATTAATTACTTTAACATGAAACCACAAGTTCTTGATAAAGCCATTCCCGAGGATGAAAAGAATGATCGATATATAAGTGAAGACGAAGGAATTATTATTCTATCCCAACAACAATATTCAACTTGTAAAACTGCAAAGTTTTCAATAAAAGAAAGTACTGCATGTTGTATTTCTATACTATCATTTTCAACCTATATTGTGCAAATAAATAAAAATTCATTAAAATATTGTTATTTTTTTTTAAAAAAAATAATAATAATAATAAATAAAATAATTATGGCAATACATTAAGAACATTTTGGATAATATAGTCAGCAAAATCTTGAATATCCGTTATATTAATACCATCTTTAAATATTGAACTTTCACTAAAAAAAAATATTTAAATTTAATGAAAAACTCAAACGCGAAAATATGATTTAGTTAGAATTTCAGTGCAGTTTCTTTACCCAAGATACTCTTGTTCTGACTTTTGACTTTTTACATAAAGTGAAATCCAATATATTAATAAATCTTTATAACAATGTATTAATTTGGCCTATATATAAAAAGAATAGATAAGTAATATAAAAATTAAATCATTCACGTATTAATAGTATTAATTAGAAACCCAATTCAAACCTTCCAAGTGGCTGAAGAAATTTTAAATAAATTTTTTAATGGTTTCAAAAAATTAGCTAAAATTTCTTTTTTTTTTTAAAAAAAAAAAAAGATTCTCGGGTAAATTTACTTTGTCACCGTGATAGAAAACAAAATATTGATTCTTAGAAAAAAAAAACCAACGGTTAAAAGATCCAGGCCTGATATAAGCCAAAAGCTTAAACATTTGTTTCTGATGCGCTATTCCATTCCATGAAGGGATATATTTAATCATAAATTCTTGAACTACGGGAAAAAGTTCCTACATATCAAACATTAAAAATTTTTAATTTTATTATATAAAAAAAAAATCCAGATAATCTAATATTATTACCTTTAAGAATTCAGTCATTGTCACTAACTTAAACAACAAATCATCAAGTCGCGTCTCACAATCATTCAAATATACAGATTCCATAAGACATAAATGAATCCAATAATTTGATCTTAAAATAATAATTTCTAAAAAACACGAAGTCAATAAGTAGAATTTTAAATTTTGAAAATACGAACTTCAATTTCAAGATATGAAATAGTCTTGGAGTCATAATTTTTAATATTATTTAACATACCTTTGGGATCATATACTAAAATATGCTGTAATATTCGATCTTCCATTAAAATAGAAACTAAATGGTTTGGAAATTCTATTTTATCGATAATGGATGCGAGATGCTTAACATCTGATATCTCATTTATGTCAATTGTGTTCTGTTTTTGTAGTTTAAACCAATTTTTAAAACAAAGCAAAAAAAAAATAACGACGAATTATTGCGTATTCACAATGCCTACTTGAAAAGTATTGAATACACTAATTGTATTTGACGATGAAATCTCTAATTTTCTCCGTTTATTCTTTTTTTAAAAAGAAATAGAATTGAAATTAAAAAATCTTTCTCAATCAAAATGATTAAATAATAAGGTTACTATATACCGTTACATTTGGATTCAGTAAAGATCCATCATTATTCCACCTAATATAAACTTGATTTAATAGAAGAAACCATTCTATATCTGGGCACTTTAAAAAATATAATAAAAAATTTACATTTGAGGGTTTTTCCTTAAAACACACAAACATCAAAAAGAATATATTTAATTACCTTAAATACAATACTTTTGGTAGTAGAAACACGAGTTGTAATCAAAGCGGGAGAATAATTTTGATAAAGATTTAATAGTCCTAGAAGATGAGGCTCGGGTCCTACTCGTGTTTGTAATTCTATTCTATAAAAATTTAATCAGAAATCAACTCTATTTCTTTATGATTCTTAAAGTTACATAGAAATTTCCAATACATTTTGCGTATTCGAAATGGCTTTACGTGTTCTCGTTGAGTCATAAGCCATAAAAGATGGCAAAGTGAGGGTCTGTATTTGTCAAGAATATTGTTAAAATAATGAAAATATTATATATCTATTTTTTTTAAAGGTTTAATGAAATTTCTTTAATTACCTTAACGTGTCATAATCCATATAATGAAATAAAACACCATAAAATTTATACAATTCTGAATGGTCTTCTAAAATATTATAAACCAAAATAATCCAACGAAGTAAAAGAACCTTATATAATAAATATATTTTATTAGTATCAATAAAAATAATAATCATGGTTTTTTTTTTTAAAAAAAAAAAATAATAATAATTTAAATAAACCTGAATTTTAAGCTTTATATTTCTATCTCCGAGACTTCCGAAAATCTTTATTATCAATTTAATAGGCACTTTTGTGCGTGGAATGAGGAATTTAATAAATTTTCTAGTATCCTCGTCATCTAATGAGAAAAATAGTTATAAGTTTAAATTTATTTTCTCACTTTATTCTTTTTTTTCATTATTGAACAAATTGCGATTTACTATCAAAATCATTTCTCTTCTGAAAACTCACCATATTTTCCACTTAAAATAATTTCTATAATTTCTGTTAATTGTTGTATTTCAAGGCCATACCATTGAATAAGTTTTTCTAATTCAATGATTTGATTTTTCACATTTATATCTAAGATTGATAATTTTGATAAGTTTGTGTTTGTCTGGACTTGTGTATTAATGAACTTTGCCCATTATTACAAATCTCAAGCAGAAATTACGTTTAAAAGCATACTTTGAGTTATATACTGTATCTTTTCATTGAGTATTTTTCCTGGGCTATTTTCGTCAAAATGTAAACATGAAGCTCTTTTACCCTCAAAGTCAGAGGGTAATTCGATATCCATAATTAAAGAGACGCGAATTTTTAAAGTGAAATCTATCACATAATATACTACGCGTAATGGGTCACACAAGATTTTGATTATCAGCCAATTGTACTATACCATAAATTAGTAAGGTGCCGACACCAGCAAAAAGCGTTAGTTTAAGTTAAAAATATATATACAGTATATATATAAATATAAACATAAACGAAGAATGTAAAGTTACGTTTGTATAAAATAAGTGAAAATATTGAAGAATTACCCGTGATTTTAACGGAAAAGAGATTACTAATTTCGTGAACACGATTATTTTTAGCTCAAGAGCAATCGCATTTCACTTTGCATCACGCGTCTGATCGTATCCAAATTTAGTACACACTTTATTATATATCTTTCAGAGAAAGTATGCTATAAAATGGAAAAATATCTTTAACTGACAGATATTTGATTTGAACTTCTATTGGGTATAGACATTAGTATTTAACATTTTGATACATCATATAAAATGCGATAGAAAATTTTTAAAAGTTTGATATAATATGTAATGTTAATTCTGAAAAATTGTTACAATAAAAGATTATTCGAAAAATTTCAATTATATCAATTTTGGAAATTCATTACAAAGGAATATAAGAAATTGAAAGAATCTCTTTATACACAAATTGGTCCAATATACAGTGTAATACTTATTTATAAATTCAATTTTTTAATGATCAATTAGTAAAAAATATATCTTTGTCAAGTTCTTCAAGAAACAGTTCCAATCCAATAACTGCCAGAATATAAATATTGACCATCAGGAAGAATCAAACGATTGCTATGAGTACTCATATAGAACCAATATCTATCAAACCATTCTCTATTTGCTTTACTATCATCTTCATATAATCCAATCCCATATAGATGGTGTGCTTATTGACCAAGTAAATTCTAATTTTTCAGAATTTATTGTACACCTTAAGTAACATACTTCCCTTCTCTCTGTTTGTGACATTATGTAGCTTCAGAGTAAAAAAAAAATAAGTTTGATTTATTATACTGGATCGCGTGATTATTTATGGTCTTTGTATTCTATTAATCAGAGCATTAATTTTAATGAATAATTTGAAAATAAATAATTTTCACATATTCAGCATAAATAATTTAAGGGCAGAGCAGATATTTTTAAATTTTCAAATTTTTTCTGTAAAGTTATTTAACATTAAAAATCAAAAGATGAAATTTTCTTAAAATTATATAATTTTTACAAATTTTTTTGGAAATTTTAAAATTGTCAAGGCAATATAACAAAATATTCTATATTTTTCAGAATAATTTCTTTATATGAATATGTTAAGCAGACTTCTAACTAATAATTTTTATTAAGCAAAAAAATTGTAAGGTAATTTTGTTAAATTTTTACTAATTGATAATATTTATTGATATTTTGTAAAATTTTAAGTTTCTTAAAATTATTTTAAAATACTCTGGCAAATCCAAAGTTACTTCAATTTACCAAATTTGTTGTTCAAAAAGACACACTTGAAAATAAAATAAAGTTTTTTTTTTTAATAATTCTTATACTAATTGAAAAATATACATTTGAATTTAATGTAAAAAGTTTATTGGCAGCAAAATAAAATAGTATTAGATGAAAATTAAGTGAAATTGATAATAAAAATAGTAAAGAACAAAACTTTATAGAAATTCAATTAAGTTTATTTCTAGAAATAAGTGATTTAAATAAAATAGATGTATACGTGAAATAAAGCATAAATGTCTTGTGATTACTGATATAATTGATAGAAAAGTTTAATGATATCATCAGTAAATTTTAATAGGCGAAGGCTTCCAAAGGATTTTTGTTGCTAACGAAAGCTTCCAAAGGATTTTTTATGTTTTTCGACTTCACTCACGATTTACAAAGCGTAGAGCGATTTTATACTAAGATGTTTCTAAAATAGAAATATCTTAGTAGAAATCGATCTACGCTTTGTAAATCGCGAACGAAATCGAAAAACGTAAAGAAAACTCTGGAGGCTCTCGCCTATTAAAATTTCCTATGGTTGTAACAATTGATAGGAATGTTATAAGAGTAAACAAAACAATTATAAAACATTGGTGTCTATTATTCACATTTTATATTTGATTGAAATAAATTATACAAATAATTAAAACAAAAATTTAGTATTCTTTACTATTGTTATAATTTATATTTTTACAGTTGAGACAATATTTATTTAAAGCATTCAAAATAAAATGATTATACAAAAAGTAGAAATAGTCTTTACATTATAAAAATATATTATTTGAAAATTTTCTGATGATCAAATTGCATAAATAGTTGCCTTAATTCAAAAAAAAAAGAAATTTTAATAATAGACTCTATTGTTAAAATTTTCTTTTTTGAATTAAGGAAATGGGAAACTTTTTAGAATAAAAATTATTTAAACTGAAACAATTGAAGGATAATTACATGTTATAATTACACATTAAATAATCAAAATCATAAATCACGTGACATATATACTGTAATCAAAAAAAAAAAAAAAAAAAAAAAATCTTTTTTAATAATTTGAAGTACGCGACTTTTTATAATATTTTCTTTACGTGTATCGATCGAGTTATTAAGTATAACGTTAAGTAATTTTTACAATGGTATCATTTTTGCATACGCAATATCCTACGGCCATGTGACCATAATCGTGTGGATTACCCATTAGTACAGTCCTATATGGTCGATGCTTGGGTCATATACGCCCACTATCCTTAGTGCCCTAGCGTGCCGATCTTTTTCCAGAGACCTATTTTATCAATGCAGCCACATACACTTGCGCTGATTATATTATTAAATATTGTTAATATTTTTACTAAATATATTTGATTATATCCTTTACAAGATAATGGAAATACCAAAAATAATCTCACTTTTTTTTCGAACAAATTCAATTTAAATGCTGATCTCCCTTCAAATGTCTAGAATATTTGGAAAATAAATCCTTAAATCTGAAAACATCTGACAAAGAATTAATTTAAAATGAATTTAAGAGTTATGTCCATTCTTTAATGAATCACCAAGCAATGTCAAAAAGTGCACAAAAAAAAAGCTAATAAACTTTATAATGAGGTGGATCAGTTGTTTGAATCTGAAGTAGTTTTGACATTTTTTAAAAGAATGGATACGAAGGTAAATTGCTTTTATTAGTGATTACTATTTTTTATTCGATGTATCCATGTAACATAAAACTGTTGACTTTACAGGCGATTGAAGAAAGTAAAAGGCAGTTATTAATTGTAAAAAAATCACTTTTCGATACGGAAATTCAGCTTACTGTTGAAGATTACAAAATATATACTGCATCATCTCCAGTAATTAACTGAATTAATACATTTACAGAAATTATATACTACAGGAACAGAAACCCCGTGTGAAATTTCCAAACGGAAACGTGAAATAGATGATAATCAAATGGTAACAGTAAATATTTGTATTCTTCTTGTAAATGTTCAATATATTTGATAGTATTTATTTCTATAGATTCCAAATGAAAAATTACTACAAGATCTGTTTGGTGCCGAAGGTCAATGTTACGAGAATATGATGTTAATCTGTTAACACCATAATAAACTCTATTTGAATGATCCTATAATTGACTTGAGACCCGATTCAGATTTTACAAACAAACTTCCTTCAACTCTTCTGAAACCATATCTTAAAGATCTTGATGACAGGATTGAAAATTTGATTCCATCAAATGTCCACAACTTTTTAACAGAGTTTTCCAAACAAAATTTAACGGATAGTGACTGGAATATTAAGATTGATGATTTACAGTGCGAATATTGCGCAAGACTTTATCAACTTTGTAAGTTCAAATGTTTTTTTTACTCCGTAAATAAGAGTTGCCAATCAAGCCGTACACTTAAAAGATCGTCAACTGATCGAAGACCACTCCCGCAATGATCTCCCCATGAGCCTAATATAATTAAATTGTCCAATAATATTATTAGACGATTTAATAATGTTTATTTAAACGTCTAAAAATATTATTTTATTAAGTCTAAAAATAATATTATTGGAATGATTTAAATAATAATATTTTTTAGACGATTAATTATTAAATCGTCCATAATTCGTCTAAAAATATTATTTGAAATATTTATTAAATTGTTTTTAAAAAGATTATTTTTAGAAGAATTATGGACGATTTAATAATAAACGTCTAAAAATAATTTTTTTTTTTGGCGATTTAATAAATATTATAATTAATCGCTTAAAAATAATATTTTTAAGCAAAATATTTATTAAATCATTTAAAAATGATATTTTTTAGGCGATTTAACAAATGTTATATTTTTAGGCGGTTTAACAATATTATTATTAAATCGTCTAATATTATTTTAAAAAGCTTGAGAGCCCATATCAAGACTCAAGAGCCCGTATCAAGGCACGCGAGCTCATATTAAGGCTCGAGAATCCATATTAAGGCTTGAGAGCCAAGCCGAGCTCAAATTATATGGGCTCGGCTCGACCCGAGCACAACTTTTAAATTTAGGCTCAAGTTTTTTGAGATTGGCCAGGCTCGGCTTATAGGGAGCTTTATTAAGTTTCTTTTATTTTAATAAACTTATTAGATTAAATTTTTTTTTTAAAAAAAAACAAGAAAACATTGAAATAATAAATTCTTAAATTTTTAATATAAAATTACATCACTTGCACTTTAAACTTACATATTTTAACTAAAAATTTACTTTAACCAAAAGAATTCAAGGAGAATTTGATTTTATTTTAAGTAAACTATTTAATACAATACTTTTCAATTTTTCACATTTCCCACGGAAACTGGATAACATAACGATTTAGGAATATTTAGCAGATATAATATCAAACAACAAATCTTGAATAAAATTATTTACACTAATATTTAATGTATTTTAAAAGGGATTTTATTATCTAGAGTCATGCTTATTATTGATGTGGTACAACACTGAATTTAGCAAAAAAAACAAATGACACTAATTTTAACCAAACAACTTGAGGGGAAAGATGACAATATAAATGGTTGAAAAATAATAATTTGTATAACTGACTTAGAAGCGATCACAACAGAACTGTTTGTGAACTTCTTTTATTAATAAACTAATAATGGTAAATGCATTGTAAGAAGTACAAGGTTTATACAAATTTAAATGTATTTACAATTTCTCATAAATGGAAAGCTAACCAGTATGACTTAATTGATTGGTTTGGCATTTTTCACTTACATTATTGTTAGTTATTCTTTGTAACTCATTTGTGTAATCAACATCCCACGATTTCTGACATTTCACTATTATGAACTATTACGTTTAACATATGTTCGACACACCACAACTCAAACTACCACACCCTAGAAAAAAAAATTTTACCAACCTTTTTTAGTTCCCTTTGGAAGAAAAACTATCTGTGTTGTTTCGTTGTTGCTGAGTGTCTTTTCGCCAACTCCATACACTCCTTCAAAATAGTTTAATAAGTTAAATCTAAATATCCTTCACTTTTCCTTCTTCTTTATCGTATATCGTATTTGTTATCATAAAATTTTTCGTAATAAATAATGTCTGGTACGTGTCATTAATTAAAGAATCATTATAATTTTCTTACAATAAAGAATTTAGCCTTGAATGTTTCAATATATCTCTTATTATCACGATGCATTTGTCCTTGCATCATCTGTCTTCATCCTGTTGACCATTTCGTGTTTTTGATAAAATTCTTTTTTTAAATTTTATTATGAAACACGTTATTTACCCTAGAACTAGTTACATAATAATTTCAATACTCTCTTTTCATTCTCTTCTTTCTTCTATATATATATATATATATATGCATATGCTATATATATATTATATATAGTCAACTCAACTTTTTTTTTTTTTTAATTTTGATAGAATTAACCTTCAAATTTTTATGTAAATATTTTATACTCTAATAGATAATTCGCCCAATGTCCCTAGTTTGAAAGTAAGTTTGTTACTCTTTTTAAAATAAAATAAAAAATAAAAAAATTCGTTTTTCGATACGTGGTAAAGTTTTAATTAAATAAGAAAAAGATTTCATTCCGGAATGAATTGATAATTTGAAATATTAAAATTAAAATATTTCTTTAGTCAAAAGAGGTTTACATATCTCATCCTATTTATCCTATTTTATAGGCTGCTATAAACAACGTTATCAAGAAAAAACTTCAGGGGTATGTCGGTTTCGCTAATCTTCCAAACCAAGTACACCGTAAATCTGTGAAGAAAGGATTTCACTTTACAGTAATGATAGTTGGTATGTGATGCTTTTGATATAATTAATATCTTAATTAAAAACATGAAAATTTTTTCTTAAATTTTTTTTATTCTTAGGTGAATCCGGTTTAGGGAAATCAACTCTCGTTAATACTTTGTTTGGAACAACTCTTTATCCTCACAAGGGTGATGCAGAACCTTCTGACGAGACACCAACGACTGTAGAAATACAATCTCTTAGTGCAGGTCACTTTTTGATTTTATTTATTTTATTTTTTTATAAATCATTTTTTTTTATCTTATGATTCGTTCCTGTAAAAATATTTAAGACTTTTTTTTTCTTTATTATTATTATTATTATAAATAATTAGACATCGAAGAAAATGGTGTTAAATTAAGACTTACAGTAGTAGATACTCCCGGATTTGGGGACTTTGTTAACAATGAGGAAAGGTGAGAAGAATTCACTATGACATATATGATATGACTTTGTTTTTTTTTATGAAATTAATTTATTTTTTTTTTCTTAATTACTGTATTTAGTTGGAAACCAATTCTCGAAAATATCGAAGCACGTTTTGATGCATATCTTGAGCAAGAAAATCGTGTAAATCGTCGTAAGATGGTTGATAACCGCGTTCACGCATGCATTTACTTCATTGCCCCCACAGGCCATTCGTAAGAATCGAACAAAGTTTATTTGAATTTTTTGAAAAAATTTGATATTTCTTTAAATTCTTTTCAAAAAAAATTTTTTTTTTTTTAGACTTAAACCCTTAGATGTAGAATTTATGCGACGACTACATACTAAAGTTAATCTCATTCCAGTCATTGCTAAGTCTGACACATTAACTGAAGATGAAATTAAGCAATTTAAACAACGTATTCTAGATGATATTGCATATCATAAAATTCTAATTTATCAAGCACCACAATATGAATATGATGATCATGAGACAGTGGCAGAAAATCGTGAAATAATAGTAAGTTTTTTTTTATTTAAAGATAATTTACAAAATTTTCAGTTTTATTTTTTTTTTTTTTTTTTTGCCTTCATTAATTAATTAATTTAATTAATCAAATTTTGGCACCATCATTAAAATAGAGCAAAATTCCATTTGCAATTGTCGGTAGTGATAAAGAAGTAGAACTTTCTGATGGTCGTCGCGTTCGTGGACGTAAATATCCATGGGGTGTAATTGAAGTTGATAATGAAGAGCATAATGACTTTGTCAAACTTAGACAAATGTTAATTCGGTAAATATTTCATGATAATTTATGATAATTTATGATAATTTATGATAATTTATGATAATTATGATAATTTATGATAGTTTATGATAGTTTATGCGGTAATATTTATTTTTATTTATTTTATAATTTATTCTATTTGTTAGAACTCATATGGAAGAACTTAAAGAATATACCAATGATGTGCTTTATGAAAATTATCGCTCAGAGAAACTTGTTACTATGGGAGTACAGCAAGATCAAACAGTATTCAAAGAAGTAAATCCACTTGCTAAAATGGAAGAAGAACGCCAATTACATGAAGCCAAACTACAAAAGATGGAAGCAGAAATGAAAATGGTATTCCAACAAAAAGTTCAAGAGAAAGAAGCTAAATTGAAACAATCCGAGGAAGAATTATATACACGTCATAAAGAGATGAAGGATGCTCTGGAGAAACAACGTCTAGAGTTGGAGGATAAGAAAAGACGATTGGAGTCAGGTAGACCGATTACCCCCGAAAAGGCAAAGAAGAAAGGTTTTTCATTTAATAAATAAATGAATCCCGAAAAACTATATTATTATTAGAATAACACAATATTATAATCAATAGAATTTTTTTATTAGTGTTGGGTATTAACTTTATTACCTACTTTTGGGCGTGGTATCATTTATAAATGGCGAAAAAATTTTTTTTTCTGGAAACAAAACTAAAAAAGAAATTTTTTTTAAAAAAAAAATAATTATTATTTATATACAAACCTTCCCATCATTAAAAGAGGTAGCTTAGAATTTATTCAATCTTTATATTATTATATTATATATATACAAGTTGTTATTTTATTCCCTTTTGTTTGTAATTCTCTTGTAATTTCGTGGATTAATAATAATCACGATTGATACTCGGATAATTTTTCCCTCCCTTATTATATTATATTATTTACATATTCTACATATTCTATTTATATATACTATTTTATATATTTAATCAAATAAATGCTTCTACAAAAATTATTTATATAATTTACCGGGTTAGAAAATTAAATTAGTTAGGAATAATAAGATAATTATTAATTTACATAGTATTGTATAGGATATTAATGATTAATGCTGTTTTTATGATATGGATTTCTAACCACAATTTATTTTTATTTTTGATATTTTGATAAATTTTATTGTGTTGATCCAAAAATTGATATTTTAGAAAATATTTGTGTAATTTCATTTATTTTTATTATTAATATTTATTCTTTATTCTTTATTATTTTATTATTTTATTATTTTTATTTTTATTTTATTTTACTTTTAATATTCTTTAATTTTATTTTTTATAATTAATTTTTTATTTTTTATTATTTATTATTTTTTATTTTTTAATTTTAAAATAAAATTTAATTATAATATGCCTATACATTAACCACACTGGAAGTAATTATTTAATATTTCAAGCTGAAGCAAAGAAACCAATTTTACGTTTTGCATTTATCTCTTCTTCTTTTTGAAGCATCTTGTCCAAATTATGTATTAAGTTCTGTCCTAATGATCTTCCCGTCTTAATAAATTATATAATAAAAAACAATATTGAATTATCTTTGTTATTTTTTATAGATATAATTATAATACAACATTAAATAAAAATATACCTGCAACATTTCATTTAAAAGACTATGTTCAATACTTCCACCTCCAATCTTTTGTATTCCACATATTTTACTATTTTTGTTAACCATTACTGATAATTTCGCTTTTGTCGCGAGTTCTTCTAATACTGTTGCATCAACAATATGGCGTGTCCCAATCTAAATAATAATAATGAAAATAAAAATTATTAATTTGTTATTATTTAGATTTAATTGAATTATTTAAAGTTTAAAATTACCTTATTTAAAGTAACTGAAATTGGCACTAGTTCCCAACCTTCTATTCTTTCCCATTCCTCAACATCATCAGAAATTTCCACTTCTTTATCTTCTTCAATTACTGTCTTGGGAACTCGTGTATTATGGAGTGCTGCTCTTATAGTTGTAAATATTATATCTAAAATATTTCCACCATAATCTAATACCTAAAACAGATAATGTAAAAAAATTTGTAAATTATTTAAACTTATTATAATATATTTAATGTTATTATAATTAAATTTTACATACAAGCGCGTCAATATAAACAATCCAACATTCTTCTCCTGGAATTATACATAATTTTTCGAGATTTAGACCTCCTTGTGGTCCATTCAAAACACGATCAACTAACTGCGTTAATTCATTATTGATATCATCTGCTCCTCTACCAGCGAATTGCTGTGACGCGATAGGAGAACTGCAGAACTTAATAAAATCTAATAAAATCTGGTTTATATTTCAAAAAAAAAAAAAATAAATAAAGATTGCTAATTGTCATAACATACCACTCTACATTACAAACTATTCTGCCTCTTTTCGCTTCTATTGCTGCAACTTCTTCATCAGTCCCATCTATTTCTATACTTCCAATTTCAACTTTCACTCCAACAAGCACATCTGTACCTTTGCTTAATCTACACCTAGCACTTCCATTAGCTTGAGAAATTAAACCTGTCTCTAATATAACTTCTCTATAATCAAGACGTCCTCTGCCATCTGCACGAAGATTATCATCAACTCCTCGAATAATATAATCAAGTTCTGAAGGTGAAATAAGAGACGATGGCATTTTCGATCTTTACTGAATAAATTTTAGAGCTATGTAATAATGTGTGTAATGAATTAAACAATATTTACTATATTTGGTTAGTACCATATTTTCACGATCTTTACGCGTAAAAATTCCTAAACACCTATTAATTATTAAACTTGTCACGAAAAATTATGGATTTCGAAAGATTAATAGAAAACTATTGTAATTCGTTAAATTCAAAAATCCTTTCAATTTATCAAACGAAACGTGCTAATAGAAGCAAAGAGAACAATGAAAATGAAAATAAAACTTTCAAAGTTTCTTCTAATAATAATTTTTACGAACCAGAAATTGAGCCTATGTCTTGGTAGTTAAATTAGTCTATAATAATCTTTTGAATTTTATCCGAAATTTATTTATTAAGTTTAAAAATTTTATTTTAAAAAAAGGAGTTGGGTTTGTGCTAGAGTAGCAGACATGCTTACCCATAACCCACATGGACTAACAGAATGTGTCATGTTGAACAAGTTACTTTCAGAAGTAATAAAATATATATATATATATAAATGTACAAAACATAAATTATTCTTTTTTTTTTTTATCAATTCTGAATTAAAAACTTTTTTCTATTTTTTTTTTTTAGTGGCAAGATATAAGTGTTGAATATCGAAAAGGCATTCCGAAAAGTATGTTTATTATCATGAAAGTCTTCTTCGAATAGGATTTTCTTTTTTGAAATTAAACAAAAAAAAAAGTGATAAAAAATAATTCAATAATAATATTAATAATTTTGCAGCATTCTCTCCATTTCGTACTATACTTCCACGTTACAATACAAAAATTCGAGATTATGAACTTATTGTCAGAAATATTAAAAGTTGTAATCAAACAAAATCGAATTATATCCTTTTTTTTTTTAATTTGAAAATTTTCTTTTTTTTATAAAAATAAAAATTTCTTTTATTATCTTTAAAATTTATAAATACATCAATTTATCTTATCCGATAATTCGGGCAGTTCCACCGTTGATATGTATATATCTCCAAGGTTATATCGATTTACAATTGATGGATATTATCCTGAATTGTTTGTAAAGTATATTATTTATTTATTTATTATTTATCATTATTTTTAGGATTAAAGAATTTTCTATATTTCACTGGGTTTTTTAATTATCTATTTTTGATTCTAAATTTACTAGAAGGATCGTCGTGTGAGGTTCAATCGAGCATCATTATCAAAGACAGCACCTAAATTAACATTTTTAAACACTGGAAATATAATAATTGTATTAACATCAAATGACGAAGAATTTATTAATAATCTATTTACTGATTCATTCCTTGACGTTACGTCAGATGATATTAGTAATGGAAGAGGATTTCAGTTTTGGATGAGAGTAAGAGAAGAAATAGTTTTCTTTTTTTTTAAAAAAAAAAAAAAAATATTACATACTATATTTTAAATGTATTTAATTTAATTTTATTTAAGGTTGTTAATATAGGACCTAAAGAGTCAGCGAATTTAATAGGATTCTCTGATAAAGTGTGTGTATATGTTCGCGATATGTTAAGTACACGATGTGCAACTTTGATTTTATTGGATGACAAGATACAAATGACAAATTTATTTAAGATGGTAAATGATTAAAATGAATGTGCTGTAAGTTGTTGTCAAAGATAATTGAATATATCCTTGATTTCTGTTTTCATTAGGGAGACTTTTTAGGAATACATTGGCCTTATGTTGAAAGTGGACTTGAAACTCAAGATGGAATGATTATTCATTATAGTGATTTAACTGTTTTTTTTTGTTTACCAATGAGTGAACTTTGTAAGGTACATATTACTTTATATTACTTGATTACCTAATGTTCATCCATATTTATTTCTTTTTTTGGATTTCAAATAAGGAGGATAATTCAAAAAAGATTAAAGGCGAGGTAAAAAATAAATTTAATTATCGAGACTATTTGGTAAATATTAAATTTTTTTTTATATTTAATATATTCCCACTTCAAAAAAAAAAAATTAAAAGTTTTCATAATATTTTCAGCACATGATTGATTACAAATTTCATCACGAGCGTTTCTTTATGAATCAATTACCATCAAGGGGTCTAAATGTGACCCTTTATGGAAAACTTGAAAGAATATCTGAGAATGTAGGTGAATATTAAAAATATTGAAAGAAATTGATTTTTGAATAAAATTGATAATATTAATCATTTAATTTCTATAAATTTATTAATAATAATAATAAAAGGCTCCTATTTTGAGTGACGGAAAACCCGTTGATCGATATGCAATAAAATTAAGTGATAAGACTGGTAAAGAAAATGATATCTGTTCTGTAACATTAAATTACCATTAAAAATTAATGATCGATCTTTAATAGGATATGTATCTATTACCTTATGGGGAAAAATTGGACGTGAAGTAACAGAATTTCAAGTTGGACAATATATTGTCTTAGAAGGGTTACGTACGTGGAAAAATTTTGATGATAATTTAGATATTAATGGTGATGCATCAATAGGAACTGTGGTATATAATGGTAAAATAATAAATCATTATAATAAGAATAATAATAATTTTTATTTTTTTTTTTAAAAAAAAAAATCTTGATTCATTTTATTAATTTTATTGGAAATAAAATAGTTAGCACAGCAAAAGGATGGTTAGCAATTTCATCTTTGCGAAATTGTACAATCCCACTAAACACCATTACTAAATATGCTAGTAATACATACCTTGATCAATTCGTTTGTCGTTGTTTAATTAATGATTGGAAAATAAATGAAGAATTAAATATCATAAAATGGTATTTGGATGATGGAACTGGAGCTATTTGGGTCGACGCGATAAGTAACGTTTCGCAGGTAAGACATAAATAAATAAATATATAAGTGTATTTAAATATATATTTTGAGTAAATAAAAATTTTTATTTTATTATTTCAAGGATATTTTGAATTCTATCGGAGATGCATTAAACGGATTTTCAGGACATCTAGGGTCTAATATTAAGGGGAAAATGCTTTGGTGTTGCATTTCAATATTAGTAAGCTTTAAAATATATCAAAAGGAGGAATTCATTCATTCATTTTTTTTCTCCTTTTTTTTAAATGATTTTAAATTTTTTTTTTTTATTCAAGGAATCCGGAAACTACCAACTCAATTCCGTCATTACAGATTATAGTGATAGTTCACGATCACTTGCACAAGCTGATTGTCATAGAATGCTTATTGAACTTCAAAATTAAAAGAAGTTTTTTATAATCTTTTATTAATCGAAAATTTTAATAAAAATATTACCATGTCCATACTTTTTTTTTTATTTGAGTTTCAAACATTAATTAATGTTAACAGCAGTCAAATAAAGTAATTCCTTTTGAAAATTACAATTTTGGCACCATAATAATAACCTATATTTTGTATAATTTCACCATACAAGACATTTCATTTTCACGTCATAAATTGAATTTCGAAGCCTTGTAAGATAGATTCACTTTTCCTCACATCATGTGAAAAATTTATTTTATAAATGTTTTCATAATGATTTGTTTTATTAGAATATATGTCATTTCATACAATCAATTAATTATTAAAATCAAATGAGTCACAAATAAGCATGCACCATTATTTTCAGTTAAAAATGTTCAATAGGAGCAGATTTTTCCCTACTCCTATTAATAACTCTTGTGATACTGATATAATAATAAAGTGGAACATCCTTACATAAATAATGTTACAACGCAAATAGATTTTATATTGAAAATTAATAACCATTTGAAGGTAGTTTTATTTTAACTAAATATTAAAGTACATAGTGAAAACTTTATACAAAAAAAAATAAATATATATATAATATTGTAAAATGAAATACTATCAAAAATAAATAAAAAAATAAATTAGTTTTAAAGAAAAGAAAATCTAAGGGATATTGTTATAACATAATAATAAACGGTAATGATTATATCGATCTGCAATAGATATTTTTGATATTTTATAAATTTGTAAATTTCCACACAAATCGTTCACTTTATTACTCGTTTATTATTTATTGATTATCTAAAGCATTATCACGATAACTTGCCAATTTAATTTTAAAATAAGTTTCCGCGTGCATCTTGATCACGTTCAATAGCTTCAAAAAGTGCCTAATTTGCAAAAAGAATTATATTTTGTTAAAAATCATTTATCTATAATTTATCTATAATTTATACATATTTTTTATATATGCTCTCATTTTTACCTTGAAATTTCCGGCACCAAAACCTTGATGATTGTGGCGTTGAATTATTTCTATGAATAACGTAGGACGATCTTGTAATGGTTTTGTGAATATCTAAATAATAATTATTAATGTTATATATTTTACATGGTAAATAATATTCATATTCATTAATATATAAAAATTTACCTGTAAAAGGTAACCTTCTTCATCGTAATCTATCAATATATGTAATTCTTGTAACAAACTAATATCTTCGGAAATTTTGATATTTGAAGTGGAGAGTCGCGAACGAAGGTCATCATAGTATACAGCTGGAATTGTCAAAAATTCCAAACCACGAGCTCTAAGACTTTTTATACTAGTAATAATACTGTCGTAAAGAGAAAATAATATTAAGCAAAATTTATGTAATTTATATTTAGTGAATGTATTTTATAAAAATTTAAATTTTTTATATATTTACTCATTCGTTTTTAATGCAATGTGTTGAACTCCTGCGCCCCCTATTTAAATAATTATTATTATTAACTTAATAATGTCATATAATTCAAAAAAAAAAAAATTGGCATAATTATGAAAAAAATAATTTACCATAATAATCAACAAATTCTTGGATTTGTGATTTCTTACGACCTATGGCTGGTTCATTAAGTGGCATCTTAATTTTTTCATGGTAATCAGCCATTACTATTGAACGCAAGGAAGAATATTGCGTGTGTATCTGACTATCGTCGACTGACCAGAAACGGTGAAAATTGAAAACATTTTGATACCTAATAAATGTAAATAAGTAGAAAAAAATATTAAAATAACCGAAAATTATATTTGTCACGTGATATCAAAGAAACATACATTTCACAAATCTTCTCCATCTCAAGGTCAGGTTGATTGGCAACAACATGATCGATAAATTGTAAATTTGGAGGTGGTAAAGTTTCCTCTAAAGGATCCTTGAAATCAAGAGGTTTAAAATTTGGAAGAAATATTCCATGATAATTTCTTCTTTCCACGAAAGTGTGTATCGTATCACCGTAAGTACCGACTGTGGCCATCACCACTACTCCATCATCATCCTTTTCTTCCCATGGTTCCCTAATTGGCTTACCACCTCTTTGTATAGCGTTATAATAAAGATCACGAGCATTATCCACTGTGAAGGCAATATCCTTGACACCGTCACCGTGAAGACTTTGATGTGAACTCATTATTTTGTCATTGGGAGTAAGTGGAGTTTGGAATATGAAATTGATGTTTCCTTGACGAACGACATGAGATACGACTTCCCGATGTCCGGTTTCCAATCCTCGGTAACCGATATGTTCAAAGCCCAAGCGGGTACAGTAGAATGAAGCAGCTAAAAATAATAAAAGGTAAATAATAAAGAAAATTTTTAAGGAAAAAATATAAATAGATGTTTTAATTATAGAATAACATAATAAAATTAAATCAAAAAAAAAAAATCGTATTTACCTTGTTTAGCATTGCCGACCCAAAATTTTACATGATCTAAAGAAAAATTAAATGTTTAACAATAATAAATAATGATAAATAAAAATATAAGATCGTAATATAAATACCAAATCCTTCATAATTAGCGGTATCAAGTTTAGGCCCTTTATCAGTATAAGTTGTCATTTTGTAAAGTAGAATTCTTAAAATATTATATCTTGTAAAGGAGGAAAACAGGCGTTTTTATAAAGATTCGGTGATGCTATGATGTCATTAAATTATAATTCTCACGCAGTTAATTAAAGTTTGTTCCCACGCTCAAATATATTATATAATGATAATAAAATTATATTATTGTCAGGAGTGTACTTGTGTAACGTAGGACCTTGCGTGACATTACGTACTCCCTCCGATCTAACAATAAATTAATTGTTTTTTATCTTAGTGTAGCCAATAAAATACGTGTAACCTAACCTAAATGAAATTTAGCGACCGATATTCAAGATAGAATAAATTTCGTTTTTAAAAATTGCTTGTAACTTTAAATTTTGATTATGAAATCGCCTTTCGAGTCATAACAAAAAATGTTCTTTGCAAAATTTTACATACAAATTCTATTTTTAACTATAGCTTTAACCCTAATCCTAACTAATATTGATCATTGTGATGTGTATTTTAAAATTTTCCGTAATAACAATAACTTTATTTATTATAAAAAAAAATTCTTGAAATGTAAATACATGATACTTATTTGATATATTTATTTGACTCAATAATTTAAAGAAAAAAAAAGAAAAATTGTCAGCATTATATTATATTATAATTATTATGATATTAAATTTTGATCAATTTTGATTCCTGAAATTTATTTTTATTTATTTAATCTAAAAATTATCTTGTAATATCTTACGACATCATATTTTATTAACTAAATACAAAAAATTTTAATATGTAGCATTCATTTACCATTTATTCGACTGTCGCACTATTTTGCCCGAATGATGATTCATTTCGAGCCCTTTTTCTCTGCTGGCGAGCTCGAAATAAATCATAATCAGGTGGTCGATTAATACCCGGGCCACCTTTTAAATTATATATACACATATATATATATATTATTTAATTAATAGTTAATATGAATAATAAAAATTTTAATAATTGAAATATCCAATAGATTACCTCTACCCTGAAATTCTTCTGTCTCGTCAAAATCTCTCCTCCTGCGCTTATTGAATTGAGATGTTGATATTCCTGCTTCACTCGTGCCTCGACCACGTTGTGATAATGAACTTGCTCCCTAATATTATTAATAATTATTGATTACAATTAATAATTAATATTTCGGAATAAAATGATTAATAAACCTTCACATTATGTACATACCCTCATTTGTTTTCCAAGTCTACCTGGCCCACTACCACCTCGACCATTTTCCATAGATCTATCATAAATTCTAGATCCTTCTCCATATCTACCATCAGTGTACCCCCTGCCATCCCCACGAGCCGGACTCCCTCCTCGAGTTTTATCTCTTGTTTGTGGTGGTTGAAGTGAATGTTGTGTTGGTGGTACACTCATTATATTGGTGGTCGGTACAGAATTACGTATTAATTCCATCAAATCGTTAGAATTTATTATTGGACCTATTAATAATGTATATTTGATAATATATTTGATGTTATATTTACTATTTATATTATGTAAAAACGATAAAACAAAGTTTTAAATGACAAATTAAATATTACATACCACTATAACTTGATGGTGGAGGTAAAATTAATAAAAATTTATTAACCGTATCCGGCACCATCATGCCATTTGGTGCACGGGTCCAGTTTAATGATGGCTGAATTATATTCTGTGGAGCTTGTGGCGCTGTTGAGGATTGTAACGTGGAACCGTGGGGTTGTGAAATTATAGGTTGAGATGAACCAAGTGGTTGTACTGAACTTCCAGTTGTGGATATATTAGTAATTTGTTGAACTGAAGCCCCAGGTTGTGGGAAAAATGGACGTCGTAATTGTTCTGCAGAAGGTTTATATAAAACCCATTGACGGAAATCTGGTCTAGGATATTTTTCTGGATGAACTGAATCCAATAATGCTCGTCTAGTGGGTGCGGCATCCTGTTCTTCGTCATTTTGAACTGCTGTTGATGAACTCGAACCCGATTCTGGATCAGCTATAAAAGAGATAAAATTATTAGTATGTAAATCATTATATAATAATATTTACGTCATTTATTCTATTAATTAATTACGTTTAGGTCCCACTTCTTTTTTACATATAACATTAGTGTCAAGGAAGCTATATCGTTCGGCAAAGTGTTCTAGTGAAGATTCTAATATTAAAAAATAGATAGATATTGATAGAAAGAAATTATATTATAAAAAAAAAAACAAGAAGCAAAATGATTACGGAGTGGTTACCTTCAGGATATGTTGTTCCTCTTCGTTCATCAAGCTTTTGAATTGCCATAATATGACCATACTTATTTTCATAATCTGAAAATCGTTTCCATATTATTTTAGCCTTATCGGCTGGCATAAACACAAGAGTTCGTTCAAAAACTGATCTTGCATCTATATGAATTAATTGAGTCAATATTATTCAATTAAAGTAAAAAATTATATTTAGTACAAAAATTGGAATGAAAACTTACTAAGATCATCATTCAATTGAATTAAGAAATCTAAATATTGGAGAACATAATCTGGATTGGTTCCATAAGTCCTTAATCCCAATTCGAAAATTTTAGCAGCAACTAATTGATCTTTAGTACAATGATATTCCATCAATGCTAGATTTATTGAAAAAAAAGGATTAGAACAATTTAGGAAGTGAAAAGTAGGTAAATCAGATATTCACAAAATATTTTTTAAAAAAATACCTGCAGCAACAAATACCCGATATGGGCATTGGCGATACTTTCTTGCCCTACTAAAAATGACTCGAGCAGCCTTAATTCCCTAATTTCAGAAATAAATATTATTATTAATTTAATAATTAATATATAATTAATATATTATAGGAATAAATTTTTCTGAAATATATTACCTCCGACCGTCTCGTAAATCGCATTAGCATTATCCAGATAAGTCCACAAGATTCTTCTAATTCGTTTATCTCCTGCTGTTTACTTTCTTCAAATTTAAGTCGTTCTTTCTCACGTTCTTTTTCTTTAATTCTTAATTGCTCTCGGGTTTCACCATCCATTTCTACAATTGCATCACCATCCTCATTTCCACTTTCCGGAGATGATTGCATCAAAACTTTAACTTCAGCCTCGGTGGCCTTTTCAATATCGACAATTTGTGACTGTACGTTAGACAACAATGTCTCATACGCGTTTCGGGCTTCATCATGTTTATTACGTTTTTCTTGCATTTCTGCGAACGAGAAATGCACGAGGAAGCTAAAAGAAAAATTATCAAATAAAACTATGATGTTAGCTTAACATAATTAAAAGAAACTCCTCTATTTGAAAAAATCATTAAAACTCTTACCTCGTCGGCATTATTTCCATTGCTGTTTTTAGCAAGGAAACTGCTTCTTCTTCTTTTTTTATTGAAGCCCAGTAATTTGCAGCATCGAACCTATAAAATTTTTAGTTTATACTCATTAATGTTTTACATAATTCAGAACATAGTGATCGGAAATAAAATCCCTACCATATTTCCGGATAAAATCGTAAATACATCATGGCCTGCTTATAAACATATGTAATTCTCTTCTTTAATAATGTTTGATCTTCGAGTGCCAATGGATTTGATTTTTCCCATTCGATCCACTCTTTCCAATATGCAAGCTATAACAATTATGTTTTAACAATTAAAGAACAAATCAATATATGTTTAACCATAAAAGTCCATAATGAGTTTTGAGAAATAATAATAAATTACCTGCTCCTTCTCAGACTTTGTCCATTTTGGGGGTGTCGGAATGATATTCTTGTTGATCTTGTCGGTAAACCGACGCATTTCTTTTACTGCAGTTCGTGCGGTCATATAGGCAGGGGACCGATCCTGTAGAAACTTTTTTGCCTACAATATAAACATTTAATCAAGATAAATAATAAAACTAATATACATAAACTTCGATCTCAAAGTAAAACGTAAACTATAAACTCACAGTAACTTTATTCAAAGAATTTTCGAATTGATCATATTCTTTCCAGATCAATTCGACGTTGTTTAGAGGAATACATATCGCTTTCTGATATACCTTCCTCATTGTGTCCATCTTTTGCTGTTCTTCCCAGGTGCTACTTGTTTCTCCAGTCTTGAGGAAAAACAAGTAGTCACTCCATATGGTGCCGGCATCCTTATCTAGACCAATATGGGTGAGAACGTATTCGTAGGTCGACGTGATTGTTGTTCTCGCCTGAGAGGTTGAAGCTGATCCCTTTTCAATTTGATGCATTCGACGCACATAGTTTAAATAGAACTTCCAGAGCTCAACCGATAGGACAGAGCGAAGACAACGAGTGAATATTGTTTCCACTCTGTCGTAATGTTGATTTTTTAGTTCGAATTCTGCACACTGAACCCATTGGCGTGACTAATTGATCAAAAACAATTTACAGATAAAAAGGATTCATACATATAGAAATAAAAAAAAGAATGCAATGTTTAAGATCTAGCATTCGTTCGTCAAGTTCTTCAAACAAAGTCACGAAATCGAGTAGAAAGAAAATAAATATGCCTTTGCACCAGTATTATACACTCTCCATCCAACATCACAAACTTTATATATTTATTACAAGTACCTCTAGATTTTGCTACTGAATAAAATCAGGTTTTGTATCGAAAATCTTTGATCACTTACCGAGGTAGGGAACTTTTGAAGAAATCTTTCAAAAGATTCCCTTACTTTATCAACATCAGCTTTGGCCTGCACTTCTGTTAGTAGGCCTAACCAAGCCTCAATATCGTAACCATTTTCTGAAATACGGGATTCATATTTTTCAATTTGAATATTCTTCATTTGTTTTTTTGTTTGTAAAGCACTTGGTGGAATTTGCCAAGAAGCAGGTTCCGCCGCTGGTGGCGGTTCTCTTGTGGTGACTTTTTGAGGTGAAGGTGATGCTACTTGTAAACCAGCATTATTATTGGAATCAAAATACTTAAAATCATTCACATTCGAAACATTTGAAAAGTTCATGTTATTACTTTCAAAGTTTGGTCGATTTATATTGCCACTTATGTTAGCACTTGGGTTGGAAATTAAATCATTCATATAACTATTATTTCTACTGTTTGTCTCTTCTCTTGTATTATGTGTAGTTACAATATGTTCAGTATAGTTTTGGGGACTTTCAGCCCTTTTTTCTTTTTTCATTATAATTTCCATTTTAATGTCAGACATTTTACAGAATAAAACGTGGTTTTTATTATTATACACAATAATAGACACAAACGACACAATTAATCTTGAAGAAAAACTATTTATATATATATATATATTTGTTCTTGTGAGGTAAAGAGCGTTGAATAGTGTGGTTGGTTGGTTGGTTCGAGAAAAACACTTTTTTAATATGTACATGTTCTGTAAATCACGTGCTTAATGTATTACTTCTCTTATGATTATAAGTTTGTTAGAAAATTCATCTCCCATCCTTGTACTTTTTCCACCAGTCATTAAGATGTCTCTTACATATAATCATTTCTTTCACCATTAAAACTCACAAGTACAAACCTCACAATCCAATTTGGACCCAAAAAAATTTATTTGAAGGCATTATATTTTTGATTTGTAAAAAGTCTTTGAAATAGAAATTATCCTGAAAATATTTCAGGGAAAATATTGTTATTATTGAGAAAAGATTACAAGTAACTAACTACAGATCTTTTATAATGTAATATCTTACATAAAAAATGGTTCTTTTGTACAGAGATCTTTTCACCCATTCTCAATATTTATAATATTATGAATTAAAAAACAATTATCATATCAAAAGGAAACTATAGTGATTGCACTTTAATCATTTCTCTTAAAATAACTTTAAACAAAAAAAATCTCAAATAGGTTATTATAGAAATAAAATTTATTTATTTTCTATTTGTATTGATATTGACTAAATATTTTTATAATCTAGAATTTATTCCAATTAAATTATGAAAAATTGAAATTGAGTTATATAAAAATTAATGTAATTGACACAATTGTTTAATATAATTATTTGATATAATCATATAGACAATTGAATTTTAATAATTGAGTTAAAGACCTTTAGTAATAAAAAGTATAGATGGATTTTTTTTTTTGCTTAAAATAATGTGTTCCACTTTGTAAAAATTTTTACTAGATTTATTTTATTTTCTCATAATTATATTTATATGTTTTTTGATATTAACTTTATTATTATTTTCAAGAATAATATTTTGAAACCAATTATAATACTTGACTTCATATAAATATTTGAATCAGAAGATAATAAATTATAAATTATGAAATAATAATTAAAGAAATAAAAATTTTTATAAGTATTTTATAATGTAACTATTAGATTTATAACATATGACAAGAAAAATAAAAAATATAATTTGTTCATGTTGTAAAAAAGATTGCAGATATTTTTAAAGTTTATAAATATTAAAAAATTACTGTGTCAAATGGTGATTTTTATATTATTAACTAAAAATCAAATTTCTATATCATAGATTGACTAAAATCAATTATTTTATTATATTCTATATTATAAATTAGCTAAAATCAGAGTTCATTTTCAATATAACTATTTTTTTGTATTTGACCTGTAAGAAGTATCTTAAAGATTAAAAAAATTCATGTTTATTAAAAATCAAATTTTGCAAATAACTCAAAAATAAATTTTTATATAATAAATATTCAAATTCAATTTTAATTAATAACAATATCAAAAATTTGAAAAAATTATTTAATAATGAAAATTGAAATTATGAAAAAGGTATAAAAAAAATAATATATTAAGATTATAATTAACTTAAAACTTTAATAAAGTGGAAGTAACTTTATAGTAATTTAAGATAAATTGATATGTTAATAACTTTATCTTTTCAAATATATTTAATAACATTCTAAACTAACTAGAAAAAGAATAACAGAATTTCTTAAACATGTTAAAAAATGATATTGAAACTGGTTCAAATTTATAAACTCAAGTTTATTATGAAGAAAAAATTTATTAAATTGAAAATTGAAAGTTCTGTATCAAAAAATCACTAATTAAATACAAAAGAATTACTGTACTAAATAGTAATTTTTATATTATATATAAGCTAAAAATTAGAATTCCTATATAATAAACTAGTTAAAATTAATTGTTCTATTATATCCTATATTATAAATTAGCTAAAATAAGAATTCTTTTTTGATTTAATTATTCTTTTATATTTGATCTATAAATATAAAATAACTAATTTAAGAATTGACTTTTTTTAAAATAAAAAAATTTATAAACTTGAATAAAGAAGTACTTTGATTAGAACAATTTTTAAATAATAAAAAGTATCATATAATTTGACAAATAGTATTCAAATGATAAAAAATATATTTAAAGTAGATAAAATTGAATATACCTTTTCAACTTAGTTCACAAAAGTAAAAAAATTTAATTTAATTAAAGTATTATTAAAATTAAAGAATGAAATAGAAATTATAAAATAAGTATTTTTTTATTATATATGTATAAATTTTTTAAAAAAAAAAATTAATAAAAAATAAAATTAACAATAGAAAGATTAAATATATATAATAACTATAATTCTAAAATCTATTGTTTAAAAGTTAAAATTTTTTAAAGACAAAAATTCAAGTATTATAATATTTTTATAAGTTACTATAATAGTTAATTTGAAAATGTAAAACTTAATAGTAATACAATAGTATATAAATTGTATCAAATTCAAAAGTCAAATATTAGATAATATCTATAAAAGATAGAATACTTAATTATTGTCTGAAGTGTAATGTAGAACAATATACTTTTACACAAAGTAAAAATTAATCAGCCAAATTTTTTGTTACAATATGAAATT
Source organism: Diversispora eburnea (assembly GCA_910592015.1). Taxonomy (NCBI): domain Eukaryota; kingdom Fungi; phylum Glomeromycota; class Glomeromycetes; order Diversisporales; family Diversisporaceae; genus Diversispora; species Diversispora eburnea. Next base: position 42,165 of record CAJVPK010000011.1, on the reverse strand, counting down.
TTTATCTAGTAATATAATATCATGAAACAAATTTTATTAATTTTTATCAATATTTGTTTCAAACTTATAATGGTTCACTTTTTCTAATATAATATAATAGATAATAGAATATTTTGATTATGTTAAAAGAGATTATAGACTTACTAATATTTATCAACAAAAAATTAATACATATAAAGTTACTTAATAAATCTATTTTCAATTTGATAAAATAAAAAACTTATAATTTTCAAGATTTTTTATTATAATTTTAATATAATTTTATCTGTTTATATAAGTTTACTATAGTTTTGATATAAGATAAATTTAACTAGATTTATTAATAAAGTTTTAACAAGTTTTATCTTTTTATTCTTTTGACAATTGTCTTAATTAAAAGTTTTATCCAGTAACCTTAAATATATAAAAAAAAAATACACATTCCAAATACAAGAATATAAGATATAACAAAGTTAAAATATTTTATTATAATTATTTTTATAAGTTACAATTAGTTATAACTATTTTTCATAATGTTATAATTCTATTATAATGTCATAATATTATATTAGAAAATTTTCACTTGCAAATATATGCAGATATATTTACAATTAATAAAAACTAAATATATGTAGATATATTCATAAATATATGTAAATATATTCAGTATAACATATGAATTAATGTGAATAAATACAAATTAATGTAGATTAATATGATTTATGTAGATAAATGTGTGAATGATCAAATATATTCAAATATATTTGCCATTAAAAATTTCCTGGTATACTATAATTCTGTTGTAATACATTTTTTTATCTCAACTATAATTTATATAATAAGAATAATTTTTATTAAGATATTTATATGACAAATTAAAAACTTTTGTTTTTGACTATACTTGTATATAAAATTATTTTGAAGCTTCAAAATTGCAATTTTAGAAAAAAAAATCAAAATAGTTTTTTATAGAAGACAAAATTATTTTACTTAAAATTCAAAATTTTTTGACCACCCAGATTTATTCTTTGATTGAATATACATATAACTAGATACTTTTTTTACTTCTATATATAGAATAGATTCTATATAAATCTCAAAAAGTCAAAATATCTCAAAAATCCAAAATCAATTTTGGTAACATGTATATTTTTGACTATAAGATAATACTAAGGATAATTAGTTCAATTAATTTTAACCTGGCTCAATTAATTGTATCTTGGTTAATTGATTTTGTTATGTTAAATCTTGGCTCAATTAATTACACTAGTTAAATTCCAATTGTACCAATTAAATTTTAGTTCAATTCAATTGTACCAATTAAATTTTAACTCAATTCAACTATACTAAACTTCACCACAATTTTAAAATTCTCATTCTCTTTATTTCTCTCTTTTTCAAAATAAAAAATAAATATTTTTCTCTAAAAAAAATACTTTCTTTCTAAAAAATAATCAAAATTTTCAATTTATCATAAAAATATCATTGTAAAAAATTATTCTTAATTATATAAAATTAATTTAAAGTTAAATATAAAACCAATTATCTTTAAATATTAAAAAATAATTATTCAATAAATTTAATAATTGTACTAGTCAATTAGAATTGTGTCAATATTTAACCTTTACATTAGCATTTAGCTATTATGTCCAATTATATCAGAGTTAACTCTTGAACTTAATTGGTTAAATTAAATCTAATTAAATTCCTGGTTCAATTCACATTACACCTTCTATTTTTAGATAATATATTATTTAATATTGATATTTGTAAAAATTTTCATATTTAAAATCTAACAATTGTAAAATTTCTGTTATAAATTTTCAAATGTGTAAATTATATAATTTACAGTATACATAAAATTATACAAAAAATATAAATTTTTTGATTTTAGTTATGATTTATATAACAAAAATAATTTACTAAAGTATTTTTATAATATATTGAAAGCTTTAGTTCTTGACTATAAAATAATATATGTTTTATTTAAGTAATATTAATATTTGTAAAAATATTTGTATTTAGACTTCATAGATATTTTATTAAATATGGATATCTTCATGAATATTGATGCTACTGGGATGAAACATATATCATTTTGTAACTAACATCAGGAAATTTAATTAAGTGTAGATTTATGGAAATATCACATGATCTCTGAAAATTTATGCCTAATTAAATTTCCTGATGAATAACAAAGTCATTCTTTTTATATTAAAAATATTATAATAGAAAATCATTTTTTATTACATAAACCAGGTCTGAAATCAAAAAAAAAAAATTTTTATATGTTGTTATAAAAGAAAAATCATTATAATAATTTAATAATACTACTTAACTATAGTAATAAAATATACAATTAAATAATTAATATAATAATTTAAAATATAACATGAGATTAGTTACTTCAGTATTGCCAGAAATATTTTTATTTCCATGTAAGATCTAGATTTTTATTAGTCTATAATTTAATAGGTAATCATAAATACATTATGTGTAAAACCTTATGAAAAAAATTTAAGTCCTCAAGATATTTAATAAAAATCAAAATTCAAACAATGTAATACACAGTAATAAATATATTATTACAAAAGAATCACTGTACCAAATGATAATTTCTATATTATAGATTAGCTAAAAATTAATAAAAATCAACTGTCCTATTGTATTCTATATTATAAATCAGTTAAAATTAGAATTCTTTTTCAGTACAGCAATTCTTTTGTATTTGACCTGTATATTCTAAACAAACTCTACCTTAACTTATGTATTTATGTATATGGGATAAAAATATTTCTGGTGATACAGGAGAAGTTCATGAGACCAAACTAGTTATGTGAGGTGTAGCAATATTTCTGTAATACAATATCTAGTCACAATAAGGTTATAGTAAAGTACAGATACAAAAAAAAATAAAAATATTTATATTGGAATAAATATTAATAATTATTAATACTTAATAGTACTTTTAAAATATAATATAATAATATAGAATATATAAATAGTATTTAATAATATAGTATTTCTAATTTATAAATCATTTATAAATAATATAATTTATTTTTTACAAATTACTAAATAAGAAAAATAAGACTATAATTGTAGATTATTTATAAATAATTTTCTTATATAAAAAATGAGAATTCTCTTGAAATTAAAAAAGAACAAAAGAGAATTAATTAATTAGTTAAATTTTAGAGAATTACTTTTAACTTTAAAATCTAAATAATTTTAAAAAATTATTTTAAAAATATTTAATTGAAAATTATTCAAAATGTAGTTAATTAAAAATAATTAATAATTAACTTTTGAAAAATATTTAATTAGAAAAATAATTAAAATATAATTATACTAAATTATAGTTGATAACTAGAATAATTAATAAAATATAATAACTTATAAATACTTTTAAAATGTTTAATAAATAATAATTTAGTATCCTTAATAAAATAAATATTAATTTAATATAAATATATATTTAACTATTGTAATTATTACTAGTCAAATACAAAAGAATCACTATACTGAATAGTAATTCCTATACTATAGATCAGCTAAAAATTAGTAATAATCAATTGTCTTATTACATCCTATATTATAAATCAATTAAAATCAGAATTCTTTTTCAGTATGATATATCTTTTGTATTTGATCTGTATACAAAGCCAATTCATATAAAGTACTTATACAAATATATTGAATAAAAGTAATATGTATTAAAAACTCTAATGAGATTAATGTAAATATATATTAACTAAATAATTTAAGTCATAATATAAAGACCAGCAAGTCTAATAAACTGACTGAACAGGTGAAAGAGACTATATCAAAGAGATTAGTAAGTTTATAAACTTATTATAAGATAAATAAAATAGGTAAGACTTGCATATTTAAAGTTTATTATAAAACAAGTAAAAGATATAAGACTTGCATACTAAATAATTGGGGAATAAACCTCAGAACAAATTATATGTGATAGTTCATAATTGCATAGTGAGTTAATATCTCTTATTGAAATAAAAGTAATGTTTAATTGCTATACTGCAAGAACAAATAGGTTGTTCATTCTACAAAAATGAACTTATGCATTTTATTATTTAAGAAACATTCAAATTGTCATGGGTTCAAGAATATGGTATATTAAACTTTTTAAAAAAACTGATATAAGGCTCCAGAGAATTTAATGAAATCCTGATCTTAACAATGGTAAATAGAAAATTGTTAAAGGAAAATATTACTGGATTTGCAAAGGTAAGATCTTTTAAATTTACATCAAATATACATTTAGTAATTCCAGTTTGATGTGAAAAACATTTTATATATCAAGACTAAGATGAATGTATAAAAGGTAATAGATGTGTACCTATTGTATTTTTATAATATTTTCTTGAAGCTGATATTCTAAAAAGTATAACTGTTGGAGAAGCAATTATTTCTCTCACTAAACAAACAAAGATATGGTTGTCAAAAAATCAAGATATTAGTTGTGCAATTATAGAAAAGTTCATGTAAGGTGATAAGATTGATGAAAAATGTCTCACATATAGGTTTGTTACTGATGAAGGTAAACTTGATTTCTTGATTAAAGATTGTATTAATGTTGAAACTTTTGCAAGTAGAGAAAATGACCACTTAAATTTATATTTACAGATTATAAAGGTTATTAACTACAATATACATCTCTTTGGATTTTTTTACATAAAGTTTTATGTGAAATTTCTGGAAGTTGTAATTCCTTGAACCTTCTTTCATGGATAATAATAGGGTGTTCTAATATTTTATCATAAATTATGTCTTTGGCTTTTTTCTCTCCAATTTCCCATTACTATTTTTTATAAGATAATTGTACTGAATTATAAATTATTTTCCATAATTAATCCAGCATAAGGTTTCTCATAATATAATATTTAGCATCAGTTACTTTATCAAATAATTGTGTTAAGTCAAGTAATGAGGTTGCAGAACAATTTTGACAATGGATTGTTGTTGAAATTCTAGCCACATGATTTGAGGAAGCAAAAGTTTTGAATCTCTGATTCAACATTATTCACATTATCCTGAATGTCATCAGGTATCACTTGAACAATATTCTCTGTTCCCTTTTTCTTGTGCGATTAAGGTGTTTTCTTCTAACTATTATTTTGATTCTGATCCCAAAGCTTTTTCACAATTCTCAAGTCCATAGATTCAGGCGTGTCAGTATCATTGCTCCATAATAAGATCTCAAATAAATTATCATCATTAGGAATTGGAGGTATTGGGGTGACTGATATTTTGGATGGTATTGGTGGAGTTGGCATTGGTAAAGAGGTATTATGTGGCTCTTGAGTTTGAAGTTTTTTTTCACAGTTTCTCTTTCTCATCATATTAATAATATGCTTCTTTTAAGCTCATCTGCATCAACACTAGCAAAATCATTAGGTTTCTCTGCCTTGATTACTTTCTTTAGTTCACTAATAGGTTCATCCCTACTAATCTTAACTGAGAAGGCCACTTTGCTGCCAGAAAGTTTCCTTTAATAAGACAGAAAAAGTGTGATAGACATCATCACAACAGTTATGAGAATGAGATGCTAAAAAATAATTACACATCAAAAAACATGAATATACCACATAAATCACATACCAAATTTCAGAGACGGCATACTTGGTGCACTACTTAAACCCTAACCCTCACTCTAGCATTACGGGTAATCATGTGATGGACACGGCTTTAGAGTCTCAAAAAACAAAACTTTCTTTCGAAAATTTTATCGGTCCTGCCAATAATATTTTAATTTTTTTTAATCACGGATAGATCGGAATTAAACATGGAAAATTTTTCATCATCGTCGACAATCCGCCCTTCACCTTTATCTAAAATTTTACCTTTAACAATTAATTCTAAACTTTCACCAAAACTTTACAGGAAAATGCGATGTAAGTATATGTCGTTTAACGAATGTCCTGTTTTTATAGAGCTATATTGTTGAACTTTTGGCGACTATATGTATTAGCTCGGTTTGCTCAACTGAATATATCACTTGAAGGACTTGGTATTCCCGTATCTGTGGTCTCTCAGGATGATTGTATACCGGAAATCTGGGTTCTTTTTTTTGAAAAACTTTATGGACGCGTTCCTGACATTATCAGACACGCAAATACACCCGACGACCACCTTCATAATCTTCGAATCATAATTGGCATTTTGTCGTATGACATTATAAAAGATGATTTATCACATATTTCGCTTGAGGGAGTTCGTGATAGAGAAATTGAACCTGTGTTAAAAATGATAGAAATATTTGTTTTACTTCAAAAAATCCCACAAGAGCATATAGAACCACACCAAGGAGGGAATGTGGGAAGATTATCAATGTATGGAACGATGTTACAACCCAAATTAAAAGAGGTGAAAAAAAAAAATCGAAGCAATAATTTAAGTGGATCCGAGAATGATTCAAAAATTGTTCCCGCGCCTACTTTAGAAAAAACTTCATTAAAAAGTTCCTTGGTGAACTCAAATCATTCAAAAAATTCAAAAGCAAAAATTTTACAACCGAAAAGCCATATCACAAAATCAAGGAACAAAGACGAGATTATTAGTCATAGAGTTAATTACAATCAAAAGTTGAGTAGTAATGAATTTTTATTGGGAGAAGAAAATAAAATAAGCGGGAAGGTAGCAAAGAGGAGCAATAAAAAATATCTATTGCATGAATCCATTTTTTCAAAAAAGAGTAGAGATATTGCTGTACAGACTGATAATTCAAATCTACCTTATCATGAACAATTTAACACTGGCAAATATAGTTATTCAATATCACCTTTTCCTCGACATAAAATTCATTCCCGAGCACCTCTGAGTTATATCTCTGAGTCATCCTGTCGATCGTTACATTTTATATACGATACCGTTTTACCTTCTAGCGAAAGTTATTCTTTATGTTCACATAACCAAAGAAAACACATTTCCAATTCATCGATAAGCAAAGATCGTGCTGAAAAAAAAATAAAAACGGTTGATACAAACTATTCGAGAATTTATACAATCGATATGTCATTTATAAAATTATTGAAATCACGGAGGGAATATTTGATTCAAATGAATAATAAATTATCCGCTGAAGGTATGCCTTGGATTAATCTTTTAGTTTTTTATTATGTTTTCCATTTGATCTATATGCTCATATATTTATCATTCAGGCAAAGCGAGGAGCTTTCATTTGAGCAAAAAAATAATGCAAATATCTAAAAAATTGGCAAATATTAAATACGGAACAAGGTCTGACAATATGAGCTCTGAAAGTTATAATTTCCAAAATAGACGTGAAATACATGATGTAGGTACATCTACTCCCTCAGAAATAGAAAGAAGTAACAATCTTAATAAGATTGCCACTATGCCAACCTCAACTTTATTATCTACAACCGCTTCACCACGGTGTGATAGTTCTGAGGCATAATTTTCATCAAGTGGAAGGATCTGAAAAACCAATGAAAAAGATAATATTGTAGAACAGGTAAACGATAATTTCATATTTGGTACAGAATTTTACAAAAAATTTCGTTTGAGTAAAGGTACGAGAGCCCAAAGAGAAATGTGTAAAATAATTCAGAAATAGATTCAATAACTAAAATTGTCAACAAAAATATGACAAATTATATTTTTAAAATATTTCGCTTGATTTTATTTATGGTTCTTAAGTAAATTTGCGCTTAGTGCAGGCAAATATGAAATGCATATAATGAACAAGCATACATAAATAAACAATGTATAAACATCTAACTTTAAAAATATACATGCATTCAAATAATATTTCTTCAAAAACTGATCAAAAATAATCACAAGATTCTTGAACCACCAATAAATCATCCATAATTCTTTCTATCGTTGTTCCAATTTGCTTAGTCATTTCACGTTGTCTATGTAGAGCCAGGTTTGGAAATTGCATTAGTAAATCACCATCCAGTATCCCTTTTGCAGGATTAATGGCTAATCGTTGTTTTGATTGTAAAAGCCTTTAATTGAAAAAAAAATAATATGTATTCTTTTAGCATAAAATAATAAAAAAAAAAATTGAATAAAAAGGGTAAAAATATATATGTGCCTAAAAGATTTTGGATTTAGACCCGCAGGATGTTGTATTCCGTTCACCATTTGAACGTGCAATAATTGCATTCGTTTATACATCTTCTCTGGTATTGGAGTAATCATGCCAATACTTCCATCGAGAGTTCCTAAAACAATAGATAATTAGATAAAAAAATTTATGGAACAATAATGGACAATAAAGAATCTTCACTTACCACACAAACATAGTTGTTTATATCCGTTATTCTCTTCCTCCATCCATCTTGAGGGAGTGCTTTGGTCGAAAGAGAAATCCTTTCTAATCAACTCTTTCTTTGGCAATGATATAATAGTTTTAATTTGTCCACCAATATGAAAGTCACCTCGGCGTATAAGCTTCTGACCAGCGAATGACTGTACATCTTTAAAGTAAAAAAAAATTCAAGTTCTATTATTTATTTCTTATTATTAATAAAATCAGAAAATATATATTTACTATATGGAGAGTATTGAAACAAGTGAATATTTCTATCCATATCAGCAACGACGAAATATAATACGGGTTCATCAATTATAAAACTTGAGCACGAAACATCCAAAGCGTGATAGTCTTTGCCAACTAAAACTAGTTTGGCGGGCTCCTCCTTTATAATGATGACATGACAATAAATTTTAGAGATTCAAATAAATAAATAGATAAATAAAGAATATTTATAATATTTCACCTGAAAACCGAGGAACCAAACACTTTTATAAACATCTCCTAAAAGTATATAATCTTTAATTGATACGACACTATTGGCATAAATTTGAATGTCAATGAAAGCTACACTTATAAGTCGATCGTTGTCTTCAAATGCTCGTATAAATATCTAAAAAACAAAAAGGCATAAGTCCATTAATGATAGAAAAAAAATCCAAAAGAGTTATTATTAATATTGGTTAACATACCTTTGGGCCGACGCACGTCAATAGGTATCCATTGACATCACAAATCGCTGTTACGGAACCTTTAACCTCTTCGTGGCATAACAACTTATATTTATGATTTGTTTGTGGATTATCGGGTTCTGGTACAACTTCAATTATTTCAAATATATAAACCTAATAAAGAAAATCATTTTTCTTTTTTTTTTTAAAAAAAAGAAAGTAAATTGGAAAATGATATTTAGATGAATTAACTTACATTTCCTCTCATTCCCACATCCTCTCCTCGGAAAAAGCCTGTGCCAATTGCAATGAAAGATTTACGACCGCTTGATGTCGATTTTGTTTGAAGACTAACGCATTTTATACATAATCCTTGTTCATCATCTTGAAATTCATGCCTTATAATATATTTAATATATTCAAATTTAATAAGTAAATAGACATTGGAGAAAACGAAATATAAATAATAAATAACAAAAACCTGTCCACAGTCTCCCAAGTAATAGGAGATATCAATTCAAGAACAAATTTTTGTGTTTCTGGTAGAAAAAATGCGCTATCTATAGAAACAAAACAGTCAGCAAGAAATTTTTGAAAAAAGAAATTGATATATATGAGACAATGAATGAGTCAATAAATGAGTTAAAAATGAATTAAGTTACCTTGCTCCGTTTCAACAGATTCACCATTATCATCAAGTAATATAAAATCAACTGGAGATGATGTAAGTAAAGCATATACTTGCATTTCTGGATGATATTCGATCCCATGAACGGATCTACCTAGCGGTATTTTTTTTACGGGCCACTCCATATGATATTTAAAATCTTTTGGCAATTCGGATAATCTACAAAGATCCTAAATAGTAATAATTTTAATAGTTGTTAATAGTTGGTAATAATTTAATTATTACATTCAGAATTTTATTTACTTACTTCATTATTGGTATATAGAAATCCGTGAACACAATGAACATTATGAAATTGAGTAAAACTATGTATTTCACCATCTGCATTCATTGGATGAACTCTCAAATAATTATTATCTGCACAAATTAACCAAAGAGGTTTTACACCTGTCACAAATATTCCAGAAAATCCTGAAATATTAGTGAAAGGGATTAACCTTCTTTTCGTATGTCTAAGCAAGACTCTGTATCTTTCAACATCATTATCCGATATATTTAATTCTTCATTATTTAGGTCTTGGGTTGATTTTCTTGATACAGGTTTGTCGTGAATGTCACTATATATGGTTTCACGTGAAATGTATTCATGTGAAACGCGCGAAAACCGAATGGCGAGTCGGTTATCCGATTCATATTGGATTTGTGACTTTTGGAAAGGATCTGTAACGTCAATTCCAGGAATATATCGAAAGGCTTTATATATTATAATGTCGCCCACATTAGTATGTGCCTAAACGATAAATTTGTTACTATTGTTTAAATAGTGTAATTTAATTGTATTTAACTATATGTAGAAATTACAAAAAAAAAAAAAAATAATTACAATTAGGTAAGGGTATTTATTGGGTTGACCAATGTTTATCAATAAAATTTCTTGAATCTCTACTGTTTGGCCTGAAGATTTCACATTTTGTCGCGTTTTAAAATCTGCAAGAACAGCTGGTGACAAATAAAAGTGTGGAAAATGAAAAACTTCTTCGAACTCTGGAAGCTTATAAATCTAAATATGTAAATATAAAATTAAATAAATATATTTTGATTAAAAAATCATAATTCTTGAATCTTCTATAAATAATTGTTAAAAAAAAATATCGTATTACCTCCAATGAACCATCTAATCGATACAACACGCACCAATAACTTTCTTTTTTCGGGTTTTCGATAATTCCAGTTAACATTTCATCGCTAATTATTTTATCTTCTTCTGATGGCTTATCAGAATCTTCTTTATCATCTATATCCATTTCAATATTTTGGGTATCCTTTTTAGAAGTTTCATCTATGTCATCATGAAGGTCATCTTGTTCAGATCCTGGAGATTGAGGCTTTTCTGGCAAATTCCTTTTTTGATTATTTTTAAATTGATCTTTAATATTTGAGAAGTCATGCGCTACATCCTTAACAAATGCAAAAATATTTGTATCATCTCGATAAATACAGCATGATTTAGTTGGAATTTCCTATTAAGTGGTAAAATAAAAAATAAAAAAATTAATTTATGATATTGTAAATTTCTTTGGAATATATAAAAAATTATTATTACATTAATTTGCGATGGTGGTGGGTGAAACTCGAGTTTTGACTTGTCATCTTCGATTTTCATCAAATTTATGTTGTCGTTATCAAATAATAACAACACATATGGATCTACAATATTCGCGAACACAATTTGATCCTTTTCAAGAACAATATCATTTTGTATTATTTGTACAAGCTTCCCATCTATATAAAAAATATCATTAAAAATAAATTCGAAAAATTTTCCTAGTGAGCCGAAATAAATTAAAATAAATTAAACCTTGATCGAAAAGTCGGATGCCATAAGCATAAACTTGGAGAATACGTGTTCCGTTTAATAATGTTCCCACGGCCAAGGTAGGTCCTTCCGTATAGAAATCGGAATTTTCGAGTTCTTGTAATTCTTCACCGCAAGCAAGAACCTAGATGTAAAAAGACGAAACAAAACTCAAATAACCTAAATAAATTGACAAATTCAATATATTGAATCACAAAATGAATTCACCATTACCATTGTTCTATTTTTTTTCGAAATAAATAAAAATTTATCGTAATCTTCTGTGTTTCCGTTAAATGTATTATTTGTCAAACCTGCAACATTAAGATTTATGCTTCGAAATATATTACTTCGACAAGATACTGCCCACATATTTATACAATCTTTCATTGTAAAAGAATTGGATAATGTAGGATTTATGTTACGCTAAAATAAATAACAAAAATATTTAAAATCATTAAATGTATCAATTGACTTTAAATTTGAATAATATGAGCTTAAATTATCTCACATGAAATATACATAAAGATGAGGCTGAACCATATCCGGAACATGAAACTAATTCAAGATTTTTATGTACGCTATGTAAATGTGCTTCTTCCTGTGTAAAAAGAATAATATATAAAAAAAAAAATTCAATTATTTTCTCTTTATATTCTAGAAAATTAATTTAAAAGTGATTCTTTACTTCAGAAAATGCCAATTCCCCATATGCCATATCTACAATCGGTCCAACATTGGTGATGGTGTTGCATATTGTAAATTGGTAATCAGAAATTGTTGACTTTTTTACTTCTGCTTTGTTACCTCCATCTGAAGAATTTGCATTATTCGTATTATTCGAATTATTTGCATCATCTGCATTATTTGCATTATTCATGTTGTTCGTATTATTCGTATTGTTTATTGCGTCTAAATTCGCACAATTATTTTTAAATGTGATAATAAGTCAATCGTTACAATAAAAAGAGAGATGAATGAGTAAAATTATCTTTACCTGCATCGGAATCCGAAGTGTTTTTTCTTGTCTATAAAGCAAAGAAATACTTCAATATTAAAAAAATGTATTGTTAGAAAAAAAAAAATTGGTTTATAAATTACCTTATTATCGAAGCCATTTATCATACTATTTGTTTTATGTTCAGTATTAGTCTTTGTATATTTAATAAAATATGAATCACCTAAACGTGACCCTACAAAGAAATATCCATTTGCTACTAGACAAGAACAAGAAGGAAGCGTACTGGTACCAACTTTCTTTAATTCAATTTTTGTTAGTGATCGTTCTTCAATTATTAATTTCACAATATATAGATCGCCATTACGCAAAATAAATAAAATTTCATCTGAATCTAGAAAAACATGATATAATCCTTCTAATGCAAGTCCAAGATGTTCAAATGAATGATCAAGTGAAAAATCAGTTGTTGAAGATGCGTATCCATTAACAGCAACTCCTATCCCTTTAGAACTTTGGTTCACATGTATAATTGCATTGGCTGATATAATGAGGATACCTCCAACAGGTTTTGGAATTGAAATTAATTTCACGCAAGAATGAGGCAAATTATCCATTGATTGAATGATTGGATATGCTTTCTGTGAAATTAATAATGAAACCACAACAAGTGAACAAGAGTCTTTAGTCGAATTTAACTTTCTATATGATTAAAAAAAAAAAAATTAGAAAAAAAAAATACAATAATTAAGTTTTTAAATGTCAAATATTCAAATTACCCTGGCCAAGTCTGACATGGTTCAAAAAGTATAGCCAAAGTAGGTTCATAAAAATCATGTAAAAATCTCATGTCGATAACGTTTTTGATTCGTGGTTGAATAGAAGAAAGTTCTATAACAAAACTTGGTAAATACGGCCACTTTCTAACCAAAATTCCAGAATTGATTAATTATAAAACTATTATTAATGTTGATTAATAAATTAACATATTTGGTTACCTTGCCATTTCTTCTTTATCCAGATGTGAAGAAACTTCTTGACGAAATGGAAGAATTGCCAATTTGTCATCAAAAAAATTCATGACGGCACACCTATTGAACGGATCTACTCTTAACTCCGTAGGATGCGTATTTGAAAGGAATTCTAACTAATGATGAAAACCAAAAATTTTCATAATTTTTCCCAAGTCTCAAGTCATGACCCTTTAATTGATCTCTTTTTTTTTTTTTTTTTTTTTAATAAAAAAATTACCTTAAATTCCTCACGTTCATAATAATGAATAGATACAGTTACAATACTATTTGTTGCTAACGAATATTCTAAAAGTGACATCTGATGAAAGCAATTTTTTTCTTTTGAATCGATTTGATTACATAACAAAACTTTTTATATATAAAAAAATTGGTTTATCAAATCAACACACCTTTGCATCCTTGAAAGTTAATAATAAACTATCCATACCATTGGCTCCAGCTGAAATCGTTCGCACAACCCCCATTGATGTTATATTACCATGAAGTTTATATTGTGCAACAAGTTCAAGGTGACCGATCATGGTTAAAGGGCTTTTAGCCGGCTTTAAGGTTGGAATGGGAAAATTCTATTTATTTCATTTTAAAATTTAGAGCCACATGATACAATGTAAAAAAGAAATGTTTGTATAAGAACAAAAATTGTTTTTCACACGAGAATTTTTGTTGATAGCAAAGAAATTGTTTTATTAATTTATTCATTCATTTTAAACTTGTAACATTTACACATTATTTAACTCTATATTAATTAAATATTATAAATCTCTAAGAAGTAATTTCTAAAATTAATATATGTATACAAAATATAAGCGTTTTATGAAAAAAAAAGAACTATGACTTTTCAAAAACACGTTTTGATGATCATATTCAAAGACGCTTACTATGTATCGCCAAATCTAAATAATCCTTAATCTTTATTAATTGGTTTATTTAGATATTAAAGATGTTTCAAAATCAACTACTATAAGGATGGATTATGATTTTTTTTTTATTTTTCTATATACTATTCTACTTCGGGATGTTTTAGTTACAGTTTGCTTTACCCAATTTTTTAAATCAACAAAGCTAAAGAACGATTACTCACCTGATCGTCATCTTTATCGTAACCTTGTAGTAGGCTATTATCATCTTCCCCATTCAAATCATCCTCCACTGTAGTTTCAATTTCGACAAATTTATAAATCTGCAAAAACGATGTTCGTGCAACTATTACATTTACATCGTTATACGAGGTAAAATTGGCGCACACTACTTCTTCAACGCTTGTCGGCGGAAAGATCTCTTTGTATAAAGGGTATACAGACATTTTTCTTCCGTTTATGTTGTGCTTGTGTAGGTGGCGAAAAAATTGTTTTTTGTACAGAATGAAAAATTTGATTATCTTTATGCATTAAAAATTTGTGTCGATCTAAATCTGCATCTATTTATCTTTTCTCGTAGATCATCTGCAAGATGGAGCATTCAATTTTGATAACTGATTAGTGATAAAATTAACTCGGTTTTCCTTTTTTTTTTTTTTTTAATTCGAAAACGACAAAAAAATGATCTCTCGTCAATTTTCGAGAGCATATAGGGTTAGCTTTACCTATATTTAATGAACTGTCATTCATTTTTATTATTTTATTATATTTTTGTTTGTAAAATTAATTAATTTTTTGATTTCGAATTAGGCTGTAGCCCCGCCAGTTTTTTCTATCAAAAAACGTAATTTTGCCCAAATTCTTTCTGAAAACATAGGGAGAGAGAACGTACCAATTTCGAATTTAGAACCTGACAAATATTTAAATTATAAAAGAATTCAAGATAATCTGGCCATTGTAAAAAAAAGGTTATTTTAAATAAATACTTACGTCCTCGTTATTATAAAAGATTCATATTTTTATAAATTTCAATTAAAATAAAAAACGATCCCTTTTTTATTTTATACTAGGTTAGGAAGACCTTTGACATATTCCGAGAAAATCGTTTATGGTCATTTGGACGAGCCACACGGACAAGAAATTGTACGTGGGAAATCGTATCTTAGATTACGTCCCGATCGAGTTGCTTGTCAAGATGCTACAGCTCAAATGGCCCTTCTACAATTCATGTCTGCTCGGATGCCAGAAGTGGCAGTACCGACTACTGTACACTGTGATCACTTAATTGAAGCACAAGTAGGGGGATCTAAAGATTTAGATCGTGCAATTAAAACTAATGCTGAAGTCTATGATTTCTTATCCACTGCTTCCCAAAAATACAATATTGGGTTTTGGCGTCCCGGCTCTGGCATCATTCATCAAATTATATTGGAAAACTATGCTTTTCCCGGTGGTCTTATGATTGGCACTGATTCTCACACACCAAATGCGGGAGGTTTGGGTATGATTGCTATTGGTGTCGGTGGTGCTGATGCTGTTGATGTTATGGCCGATATTCCATGGGAATTGAAATGCCCGAATGTGATTGGTGTAAAGTTGACCGGTAAAATAAGCGGATGGACATCTCCTAAAGGTTTGCATATTCGAAGATGAATTAATATTCACCTCTTAGGACTATATTTATGACATTACTTAACTTTGGATATGTATGATAGATGTAATCCTTAAAGTAGCCGGTATTCTAACTGTTAAAGGTGGTACTGGTGCGATAATCGAGTATTTTGGACCTGGTGTTGAATCACTGTCTTGTACCGGAATGGCCACGATTTGTAATATGGGTGCGGAAATAGGTGCCACTACATCAGTTTTCCCTTTCAATAAACGTATGGTTGACTTTTTGCGTGCCACAAAGCGTTCCGAAATTGCATCTTACGCAGAATCCTTTTCCCATAATTTACGCGCGGATGAAAATGCTCAGTACGATCAAGTTATTGAGATCAATTTATCAGAATTAGAACCACATATCAATGGACCTTTCACGCCCGATTTGGCCACTCCTATAAGTAAATTTAAAGAGGCAGTCGAAAAAAACTCATGGCCATCAGAGTTAAAAGTTGGTTTAATTGGTTCATGTACAAATTCTTCATACGAAGATATGTCTCGATCTGCATCAATTGCGAAACAAGCTCTTGACCATGGTCTCAAGGCAAAGTCCATGTTTACAATCACTCCTGGCTCAGAACAAGTTCGTGCAACCATTGCACGTGATGGTCAAGAGCAAGTATTAAAAGAAGCTGGCGGATTGGTCTTAGCTAATGCCTGTGGTCCATGTATAGGGCAATGGGATCGTAAGGACGTTAAGAAAGGAGAAAAAAATTCCATTGTAACATCATATAATAGAAATTTTACAGGACGTAATGATGCTAATCCTGCAACTCACGCTTTTGTCACTTCCCCAGACATTGTAACAGCGATGGTATTTGCAGGTGATCTTAAATTTAATCCCCTTGCAGATGACCTTATTGGTGTAGATGGAAAACCTTTCAAATTTCACGATCCAATTGGAGATGAATTGCCTCCTCGTGGTTATGATCCTGGTAAGGATACATATCAAGGTCCACCAAAGGACCGTAGTTCAGTTGAAGTACACGTTGATCCTAAAAGCAATCGACTTCAGTTATTGGAACCATTCTCCAAATGGAATGGTAAAGATATCCAAGAAATACCTATTTTAATTAAAGTTAAAGGAAAATGTACTACGGATCATATATCAATGGCTGGACCTTGGCTTAAATATCGTGGTCATTTGGATAATATTTCGAATAACATGTTGATTGGAGCCGTTAACTCTGAGAATAATTCAGTTAATAAAGTTAAGAATTTATTAACTGGAGAATATGATACCGTACCTAATGTTGCGCGAAATTATAAGTCAAAAGGTGACATAAAAATAAATTAATTATTCACAGTTTACTATTGCGATGTAAATATAATATTCTCATATAAAATATTGATTTTTTCATAGGTATCGGATGGATTGTAATTGGTGATGAAAATTATGGAGAAGGTTCTTCACGAGAACATGCAGCTTTGGAAGTTCGTCATCTAGGCGGTTTAGCAGTAGTTGTGAAATCCTTTGCCAGAATTCACGAAACTAATCTAAAAAAACAAGGGTTGTTACCTCTTACATTTGCCAAACCAGAAGATTATGATAAAGTTGAACCAAATGACAACGTATCAATTATTGGATTAACCAATTTCACCCCCGGTAAACCGTTAACACTTAGACTTCATAAAAAGACAGGAGAAGTAGTTGATATTCCAGTTAATCATACTTTTAATGAAAATCAGATTGATTGGTTTAAAGCAGGTTCAGCTTTAAATAAAATGGCTGAGAAACATGCTCACTGATATAAATAATAAAACAGAAAAAGTATTAAAAAAAAAAAAAAAAAATTTTTATCATTTGTATATTAGAAAAAGATTTTATTTTTACATTTTAATGGGTTTTGGGAAACAGAAATTCAATTGTAATCATATTAAAATTATTAAATCATTTTGGATAATTATTAACATATTTAACATATTTCTAACAGTGGTTTGCATGATATCTAGTAATAAAGATAGTTATTTTTTATTTAGTTCTTTGATATACTTTAGTAATATTTTTTAATAAAAAGATATTCGAAATCAAATATTTTAATTTTATTTGTTTATTTTTGTCAGCACATTTAATTTATAAATTTACAACATAACGAAACATTGTGGAAACATTATCACGTCACGAATATTGATATTTTCACATAATATAATCAGTATAATCAGTATAATCAGTATAATCAGTATAATAAGGTAATACGACTTATCTGAAAAAGACTAATTATAAAGGTGTGATTAATTTTATCATTCTTTTTTTTTTTTTTGATTGCTCTCGTTTGTTCCTGAGATTTTGAGGAAACCTTTAATATAGCCGACTTCTTTGATGATTTGAGTATCAAGTTTCTTGTCAAACGCATCAAGTTTCTAGATTTGAATGAAGCTTCTTAAATTTAGTGATTTTGTGCATATTAGATAATAATCATTAAATCTTCTTTCACCTACCTCATTAACTGGTCCAATTGCCCGATCGACTATAGAATTAATTATAACCAAGACACCATACATCGTACTAGTACTCAATCCTGTGAGGGTAATGTAATGGGTAAAATCTCTAAACTTTTCAGACTTAGTAAAGTCTTGGAACTTTTTTTCTAATTGTTATACAGTAAAAAATTACGTTATTTAATTTGTTATAACACCAATATCCCTTACTAGTTATAGAATTTTGCCTAACCGACTGTCGTTTAACCACCTTTATGGGTAAAATTTGTGCTATTCTAAACATTATAATATCTGTAAAATAAAAGATTATTTATAACAGACCTCTTTAAATGATAAAAGTCGAAAATACTTCTGTAAAATAAAGAGTTTATATATATATATATACTTATATACTTGTAATAGACCTTTCTAAATACATCGTGACTAATAATAAGATAGATACTTCGAAAAATTAATATGCATAGTAAAAAAAAATTAATTTATCAGTACGCGGAAAAAATGATTAATACGGTTTTATCATTACGCGATTTCTCCGATTCTCAGGGCATTTTCGGTCGAACAATTGACTAAATGTGGTGATCGGCACAGATATGTGTGATGTCACCATATACAACTTTTGAAAGGTTGTCGAAGAAATGTTGAAGTCTCGGACGAGACATACGCAAATAAGGTATGGATGAAATAGATTTTTTTTTTTTTCGGTGTGCATTTATAAGAAAGGGCTTGTAAACGAATGACATTTTTTCGTAGATTTTTGAGATCTTTACTATCATCACGGAATGCAATCAACATAAATTTTTGGTGGGGCTTTACTAAGGTTAATTTCGTTCGTTTATAACCATTTTTATTCTATCGATAACAAATGAAAGCAGGTTAGGAAAATCATGAAATTTATCTTAAATAATGACGTGAGACAATGAATATCACCAGAGCTCGAAATGCCCGTTGAAACCGATCAAAAACCCTTCTTTAGAAGAAAATAACTTTAACGTTACGAACCTAACTAACAAAAGTTAGATACAAGGTATTGAGAATACAACTCTTTTTTCCGAGTGTTATTAAATATTGAAGTTATTA
The DNA here is from genome assembly GCA_910592015.1 of Diversispora eburnea. Classification (NCBI taxonomy): domain Eukaryota; kingdom Fungi; phylum Glomeromycota; class Glomeromycetes; order Diversisporales; family Diversisporaceae; genus Diversispora; species Diversispora eburnea. The sequence continues at coordinate 22,694 of CAJVPK010000011.1, read as the reverse complement.
GAATTATTTTCAGGGGATTATTTGTCCTATTACTCGCCCGACGAAGAAGATATTGACTCCGAAGAATCTAAAGCATTAATGATTAAGCTCAGCATCCATATCGCAGATCGATTCTGATTCAATAACATGTTTTGGAGAATATTACTAATTGCTCACGTTTCATTCCAACATTAAGTTTCTCAAGAGATTTTACAAATACACTCACAAATTTTCCGACCCCAAGTACATGTTCAACCTCAAGGAAAAAGGGCTCACTACTCCTGAAAAATTTGTTGTATGGTGGAACGAGTTATCCAGATTTTCAGATCACAGTTGGTTCAATCGAGGACCCATCGCGAAAGATGAGGATCCCTCCCGCTATAATTGCCATTGGGAGAGTATGAAGATTGAGTATAGCGTAATAGATATCAGAATTTCTTTGATGAAGCAATATTATTAATGTATTATTTGGTTAGGCCATAAGCCATATAAATGTAAAGCACTTTTCTTGTTAATTATAGGTTTTATGAGTATAATGAATGCAACAATTAAAAATTAATATAAACTTAAGAAAATACGTAAACTGTTGATGAATGATTGATATTTTCTATAGTTTTGACAATTCTTGTCGCAAAATGATTTTGTTAGGAATCATCATTGGTGCACTGGTATATTTGCCGGAAGTACCCATCAGGAAAATTTTTGAGGCGTAAATTTTCGAAATATTAAAAATTTATGAAAAAAAAATCCGATTTTTTGACCTCGCTCGCGATTTACTCAACAAGAAGCGATTTTCTACTAAGGTATTTCTAGTATGGATCGAAAAGCCTTGGTTCCTGGCTACAAGACGATATGTGTTTCACTCCTGTATCGTCGATATTCATCGAGATATTCACGTTTAAAGTCGGGCGTTCGTAAAAAATCGGCAAAAATTTACTGAAAATTTTGTAAGACAAAATTTTTTCACGACGCCCGACTTTAAACGTCGACAACAATAATGCTACAGGAATGAAACGCATATAATCTTGTAGTCTGGAACCAGGGCTTTTTATCTATATTAGAAACACCTTAGTAGAAAATCGCTTCTTGTTGAGTAAATCACGAGCGAAGTCCAAAAAACGGATTTTTTTTTTCAAGTTTTTTTCTTTTGAAAATTTACGTGACATAATATTTCGAAAATTTACACCCAAAAATTTTCCTGATGCACTAGTAATAATTTTAGATTATAAGTCTGTAACAAAACAAGTTAAATTTCATATATTTTTGAGGGAAAAATATTTTTCACAGAAAGACGAAATTATTTTAAATTCTGTGATTAAAAATACATTAGATTTGGTAATTTTATGATGCTTGACAACATCAACTTTACCAGTGTTGAAGGTCATCATATTGAGTCGTACAATGGCATCATCAAAAAATCATATTACAGTATTAACAGATCTTCATCTCTTTTGGAACTTTGAATCCAAACATTGAAAGGAAAGAGTCAGTTTATTAGCTTGATTAGCAAGCTTTGCGAGATGAGAATTATCCCCAACAACACATGAGATGAACCGCAGCATGCATTATCGGAAATTTCAAAAATAATATATCTTGATTAGGGTTAATTAGGGTCAAGGTAGAGTTTAAAACCTTCCGTCATAGAAATTCAAAAAAGGAAGTTACAACAAACCCTCCGTCATATAAATTCAAAAAAGGAAGTTACAACAATAAATACCCTTTTAATATTTCCTTTTTTTGAATTTCGATGGAGTTAAATGTAACCAAAATAGTACGTATTACGAATGCTAATGCAAATTACGTGTATATCAAAATTTCGTGTAACAAGATCATTATATGCTATTAATTTAATTTTAATTTAATTTTTAATTTCTTAATTTTTTCCTTCACGAACTACTAAATGGAACCTACAAAGGACTCCGCAATCACCCAAGAAAACTTCAAAAAAATACACAAAGAGGCAATTAAAGAAATAACTCGATATACCAAAAAACAAAAGGCAGCTCTCTCGGAAGAAGTCACTTTTTACCGAACGGTCGATTCCCAATTCGCCAACCAATTAGATGGGTTATCTGAGAGAATCAAAACAAAATTAAACCAAATGATCGCGAATTTCGATCTTAACGGCTCTGAAAGATACGAAGGTGCTACTGAGGCTTTTGATGCTGATACATGGTACTCAGATATAATCAAAATGAACGACGTCTTAATGAAAAAAGCGGTCAGTAATTTGTGTTTATGTGCTTACACTTAAAACATCAAATATATTAAACATATATATATATATTTTTTTAGAATATCGCAATAGAGGAAGTCAGCGGTCGTCGTAATAAACTTGCAGCTTTTCCTTCTCTAATTCCGACCCAACAACCACTTCCTAAACAATTAACTCCTATAGCTGGAAAAGTACATAAAAGGGTTAGGGTTTGTATAATGATTTGATTTTTTTTTTTTGAATTAGTATAAGTTATTCTAAGTTAATAAAATTTCACTCTTGTAAGTCAGGTGAAGTTAACGGCGGACATTCAAGATTTATTGGTCGTCCACAAACAAAGTTTGAAGATAAGATTGATAATTCTGGAGCTCCATTTGTCCCAAAACTTCCGGATAAACCTAATTCACGAGTACCACTAGATATAGAAGGAATAAAAGATGGAAAATGGTATTTATTTATATCAAATCATATTATCAAAGTCTTATTAAATATTAACAAAAAATTAATCAATTTTAGTAATCCTCATCCATATCATTATGAAATAACGAATATTACATATCCAAGTCAGATTTTTGAATATAAGGAACCTATCGAATATCTTCCCATCCAATCAACTTCATTTACTTGGGTTGATAAATTGGATGAATTGTTAGATATGTGTAGGAAACTCGAAAATTCTCAAGAAATTGCAGTTGATCTTGAAGTAAATAAATTATTATTAATTTATGATATTGTATATTCATATATTTTAATTTTTTTAAACTATTAAAATCGAGATAATTTATTTACTATAAATCTTTTCTTTCATCTGCATCTGTATAGCATCACAGTTATCGATCTTATCTTGGTTTTACCTGCCTTTTACAAATAAGCACGCGCGAAGAAGACTTTGTTGTAGATGTTTTGGAATTAAGAAGTCGTCTTCATTTACTTAATAAGTCTTTCACAAATCCTAATATCTTAAAGGTATTATTTTTTTTTGGATTTCTCTCTTATTATGAAATGTTAAAACACATAACTTTTTTGAATAAATTCCAATGACTCTTTATTTGTAGGTTTTACATGGGGCAGATTATGATATTATTTGGTTACAAAAAGATTTTGGTGTTTATGTTGTCAATTTGTTTGATACAGGTGTTGCATCTCACGTTTTGGGTAAGAATTTATTTGTTTCTTTAATCAATAATATTTATATTATTAACTATTTTTATTAATTATAATATTATTCTTTTGGGGAGATAGAAATGCCTCAACATTCGTTAGCTTATTTGTTAAAACATTATTGTAATGTGGTTGCGGATAAAAAATATCAACTGGCGGACTGGCGGTTGAGGCCTCTAACAGAAGAAATGTTAAATTATGCGCGCGCTGATACACATTATTTGTTATATATCTATGATCTTATGCGTAATGAACTAATAACGAGTTCCTCCGATCAACTAACATTAGATCGTTTAAAAGAAACTTTTGATCGTTCAGCTCAGGTTTCACTTAGAGTCCATGCGACTTTCCGTTATAATAAAAGTGGAGAAGGGCCAGGAGGGTATAAGAAGTTGTTGGCAAAATGGAATGCATCTTTTAATGAAAAACAGGTAGATCACATTGGAATTAAAAAGAAACCAATCTTTATTTATATTTAATAATTAATAATTAAATTTATAATTTAATAAATATTATAGGTAGCGGTTTTTAAGGCTCTTCATGAATGGCGAGATTGTATTGCAAGATTGAAGGACGAGGGGATAGTGTATGTAGAGTAACATAATCTATAATCTATGTTTTTTTATTTATTAACATTTTATTAACATTTCCATTATTAAATATATTTAATGTATTTCATTACGAAATTAAAGTTACGTGTTACCAAATAAGATGCTCTCTCTTCTCGCCGAGAAAATGCCAGAAAATCTGGATGAAATTGGAGAATGTCTAGGTTATATTCCCCCTCTCGTTCGAGCGAATGTATTTGACGTAATTATGCAAATTGTAAATGCTAAAAGTAAAACATCACAAGCATCAACATCAACGTTAAATAATCCTACCACTCAATATAAAGTTGTGTATAATAAAGAAAGTTTAAATCAAATGGAGGTGTTTGAATCCGAAAAAATTTCGGCATCGATATTAAATAATACCATTACTAGGGATAATGTTGTATATAATAAAGAAAGTCAAAGTTCAAATCAAATGGAGGGAATTGAACCCACAGGAGGTAAAAATATTATTATTCAGTTTAATATTATTTATATTTCAGAATTTCATTTTAATAATTATTTAATGATTTTTTTTTTTATTTAATAAAGGATTGATTTTGGATGTGCCAGGGTTGAAATACCGAGGAAGTGATTTTAGTAAAAATGAATCCCTATTATTTGGTGACACTCTTAATAATGTTTGTACATTATTTTACTAATAATTTTTAATTAATTGAGTTTTCGTAATCTAATTAAACTAATTCATTCTTGAATAGGAAACCAAAATAAGGGACGAAGTGAAAGGGCGTGTCGCGGAAATAGTGTCTAGTTTTAAATCCTTTGTACCAGTACTTCCTAGATTAATAACGACCAAAACTTCAGTAAAACGTCCCTTCGAGGACGAAGATGTTGCCGACAAAAAAGATCGACGAAACCGTTTACGAAAAGAAGAAAGTAGTATCTAAATATTTTTTAATATCATATCATATCTAATTTTTTATTAAATATTTTAATTTATATTATTTTAAATAACAATAATAAATTTCATTTGTGCATCAAGTCGATTCAAAAAATACTGAAATTAAGGAGGAGAAAATCAAAGAAGAAACGATTGGCACCACATCAGCAATAACCAATCAAGATATATCAACCACCACCCAAAAAGACACATCAACCACTAGCCAACAATATAATTCTACCTTTAGTCAATATGAAAAAAATTGGCTCCGGTGTTGTATGGTTATGTAATCGCATTTTATTTTATGAATATAGATTAAAAATCAATTTTAACTATTATTTGCAGCTTTGAACCTATGTAGACAAATTATCAGGGATGAAGATTTAGTAGATATGTATAGAAATATATAGAGAATATTGCAGAAAATCCTATTAAAAGGATTAAATGTATTAAAAAGATTATAGGAATTTTTTTAATAATTCTTTTATTGTTGCGGTTGTTGAAAAACAGGGTCTCGGTTACCCACGGTCCCATCTTCTGGGGATAGGATTATTACGGTTAAAAGTAAGATGAACATTTTTCATTTTATTTTATTTATTTTTGATTTTTATAATAACCTTTAAATTAATTTTACATTTTTTTTTAAAGTTTTGTAATTATCTATACACAAATAGGTAACTTTATTTTTACATCGAAAGATTATTAATTTTTAGCAAAATGTCTTAAAAAAAATTGTATATTCTTGCAAAAGTTGCAAAAGTTCACGCGTTTAATGTATTCTTATCTAAAAAAATGAAATAAAAAAAATGAAATAAAAAAAAAATGAAATAAAAAAAAATGAAATAAAAAAATGAAATAAAAAATGAAATAAAAAAATGAAATAAAAAAATGAAATAAAAAAATGAAATAAAAAAAAATTGAAATAAAAAAATTGAAATAAAAAAAATTTTTTATTAATTAAAATAAATAAATAAAAATTATATAAAATAATGAAATAAAATAAGAATTCCCTCAGCCGAAAATTAATAAAATAAATATAATTTAATATTACAAAATAATTTTATATTTTTCTTCGCTTGGTACTTTATTAATAACAGCTCTTCCATCATATGATAAAGAACAAAAAATCCAAGGATCGGATGCACTCCAAGCAACCGAATATACACTATCTTCATGTTGATCATAAGTTCTAACTAAGCCGTCTGTCGGACTTCTATTATTTTAAAAATTTATAAAATTTATTCCAATCTTATTAAGTAAAGAAAATATAAAATGTTTATTTATATATAGATATAGATATAGAGAGATTATAGAGATGTATGCGTACGCTGGTATATCCTGATATTCATCATCTGATTTATCATCGTTGTAATGAAATGCGGCTGAAGAAATAGATACAATGCTTTGAAGATTTACTTGACAATCCGAACCCGAACTTAAAAAAAGTTGATCATGAAAACGATTGTAAGCAATAGCCCACACCCTAAAAATAAAATCAATTTTAATTAAATATTCCATATAATAAATAAAAAATATATATTTTATTGAATAACGTAACAATGTTACATTTCATACCAGTGTGTATGATCGGATATTTCTTTAATACTTTCGGAAGTATTCCTCAAATCCCAAAATCTTACTTTACAATCATCGCCCGCTGACGCGAATTGATGCGGCTTGTTTGGATTAAAATCCAATGCACGAACAAGTACCGAATGTGCTCCCTCGATATTGAATGTCATACTAATATTTAAATTTCACAAAATCTTATTAATCTTCCATTAAAGTATTACAGTTTTCGAATATTATTAATATTATTATATAAATTTCTCGCCTATGTGATTTAAGATCCCAGCCTTGAATCGCACATCCTTTACCAATTGCAATTTCAGGTCGATTTGGATTCCAAGTTCCTGTCGTCAATGATAATGAATTTTCATTTTCTGAAGAAAAATCAATTGTGTTGGGTTCCTAAATAGAAAATATATTCATATATACATGATTTATTAAATATTATTAATATTAAATAAATGTTACGTACAACAATATCTTTCTCTCAGTATTTTTATACCTTAACAGAATTCAATTGATCATCAAAGGACCAAACACTAAAAGAGGAATCATGAATCGATACAATTCGATTCAACTCTTTTGTGGGATCCCATAAGATTCTATGTAAAGAATATATGTGTGTCAAAACATATTTATTAATAAAAAGTATTATTAAATTTTTCTAATGACTAACTTTTTAATATTTGCATCCACTTTAAGTTCGATAACACTTTCCAAAGGTAAATGTGGAGCAACTGGAGTTCTGGGAGATTGAAATTTAGTATCTTGACCTTCTACAGATAAATTTGAGTTACCCATTCGCCATAATTTAGCTTTAGTATTTGAAGAATCAACTAAGAGTATAGACAATTAAAAAAAATATATATATATTAATTTTAGCTCAAAATAGAAAATTAAATAATAATTAACAGTAATTCGAACATTAAAAGAAAGATATTAACATGTTTTATAGCAGGTAAAAAAGAGTTCACTTTTTAAAGGACATGCAGAAATGTCCCAAACTTCTTCTACGTGTCGATAAATAGTACTAGCAATCTCAAACTCCTCTTCGTAAAAGTTAATTAAATGAATCTAACTATCATATTAAAAAAGTTCGGCTTTATTTTAATTATTAAAAAAAAAAGAACATTAGAAAATAAAATAATTTGAAAATATAAGAACCTCATTTTCACGCTTGAGAGATTGAGTGCCAACTAAAAATTTATTTTGTTCTGATTCTGAATCTGCAATAACAGCAGTAAGACATCTTGCCTATGCGTACCAGATTCACATTAGCAAATTAATAAATAAAAAAAAAAAACCAACTTAATATTTACTTGATGTCGTAAGCCATAAACACACGATCGTCCTTCGTTGTCCATATAACAGTTTTAAAAATGCAGTCTTAAAATAAAATAACGATATCAGATATCTTTGTGAGATATCTATAAGATGTATTGGAAATTAGATTTTTGATAAAAAAATTTTTTTTGACGTAAAAAAATGTATGTTCACAGATGTCGTTTCGTTGATTTTATGCCTGCAGCTATTAATGCTTTGGCTTTTACGCCTCCGACAACCCAACCACTTCTTGCTTGTGGTCGAGCAAATGGGAATATTGAAATATGGAATCCTCAAACTCAATGGAATTTAGAAAAGGTATGTTTTACACACTTGTATTTTTTTTAGTTATTTTTTTTTTAAACACCTATTAAAATTTTTTAAAGACAATACCCGGTGAAAAAAATACGTCTGTTGAAGCTCTTACCTGGGTACATCAAACGAACTTATCTGATACGGAATCCAAACCTCCGAGATTATTTTCTGGAAGTTCTAATGGGATGATAATTGAATGGGATACGACCACATTAAGACAAAAGGTCATTAATCTTTAACAAAATTATTATTTATGTAATCGATCTTTTTTTTTACGATCTTTACTTAATGGATTTTTTTTTATTTAATGAACTTTTACTTAATTAAACTTTATTAATTCTAGAAATCAAACGATTCATACGGAGGTGCAATTTGGTGCCTAAAAAATAATTATGCAAATACTTTATTGGTCGTTGGTTGTGAAGATGGCAGTTTATGTACTTTTGATATCGAGGATGAAGAATTAGTTTTAATACATAAATTTGTGAGAAATAATTCCAAAATTATGTCTTTGGCATGGGATCATGAAGACGAATATATATTTGCTGGTTCTTCGGATGGTAACATTGTTCAATGGGATATGCGTAGTAGTGAGTACGATAAAATTTAATAAAATTATTTGTTTTTTTTTTCAGATAAAATTATTTCAATTTAATTATTTTTTTTTCTATATCATCAAAGAACGCATAATTCAAAGAATGACAGTAGACGTTTTAAAAGGCCAAGATACGATTGTTTGGGCGATAAATGTACTTCAGTATGCATAATTGAATTATAATTATAATTTGATTTAATCCAGCTTTGCTTAAAATAATAATAATAATAATAATACAACAATTAATAAAATATTAGAGACGGCACAATTATCAGTGGCGATTCACTCGGTCATATTTGTTTTTGGGATCGAAAGACTGGTACTGTTGTACAAAAATTCAAAGCTCATGATGCAGATGTTCTTTGTTTAGTGACCAATCGCGTAATATTTTGAGACATGAATTCCTTGTTTATTGTAAAATAATTTTATGGATATGATATTTTATTAACTTATTTCTTTGATATTTGATTTTCTATAGGAAGGAAGTTTAGTTGTTTCTTCCGGGGTTGATCGAAAATGCAATTTATTTCGTATTGTTGATCAAAAAGCAATGGGTACAGATACATCGAAAGAAAATAATAATAAATCAGATTCTACCCAAAGGGATTGGATATTGGTTGGTTTTCGTCGGTCTCACCTACATGATGTGAGATCAATCGCGTTACTTGAAGATCAATTTTTTGTTTCTGGAGGTTGTATTCAAAATATCTTCTCAAATTAATATATATTAAATTAATATATATATATATATATCAATTAATATATCAATTAACTTAACAATTTTTGTTTCAATAATTTAGGTGTAGATACTGAAATGAATGTTTATTCATATAACAAGTTTCTTAGAGGAGATATTAAAAAATTACCATATATACCTCAAAAACCTTTGATTTGTATATCAAAATCAAAGCGACTATTAATGTATCGAAATGATAATCAAATAAAGTTGTGGGAATTGGGTGAAGGTAATTTTTAAAAAAAACATTTTCTTTGGGAATCCATACCATACGTAACAGTATAATAACCTAATATATAATATGACAGCTATTTTACCGGATTCGTGGAAGCTTGAACAAATTCCACGTTTAGATTTGGTCAAGCCACAAAAGGCTATTTTGGAAATGTCCTTGAAGGTAAGTTCAAACATTATTTGAGTTATATATTTATGTATGAATGTTAGAGAATTTTTTAAATTCATTGAAAATATTCTAATATTTTAATATTTTCTATCATTATTTTTTTTTTTTATAATAATAATAGGAAAGTCATTATCTAACTGCAAGTGCTATTTCAGAAGATGGTGAATGGATTGCTGTGGCTAATACAAGAATAGTAAAAGTTTTTAAAATACAAGAACATGTATGTTGCATTCTATATTTCCCATGAAGTATGATCAACATATTATCATTATTATTATTTATTTATTTATTTATTATATTTTATCCTTTTTAGACATCAACTCAAAGAAAATTATCCATTCGAAAAATAAAATTTCCTCAAAATATTGTAAATGGACAATGCGTTGGAGCACATCAATTGTTATTTACTCCTGATGGGACAAAACTTTTAATAGTTTATGTTGATTCAATTGTAGCAGTTGCTGATCTCAAGAATTGGCAACGCAATGAAATAATTTTTCTAAAAAAATTTAATCAACATGCTTGTCCGACAGATGACGATCCAATAGCGACAGTCATCTCAATTGCCGTTAGTGGTGATGGTAAATTGTTGGCTACAGGAGATCTTTGTAATAGGATCAATATATATGATTTAGAAAATCTTGAGGTAAATCATTAAATTATATAAAATTATATAAGTTAAATAATATTAATAATATTAATATATTTTAATTATTTTTTTTTCTTTTATCTCTAACACACGCATATATATATATATATATATATATATTTAGTATTATACATCTCTCCCTAAATATGGTTCAACTCATACAACTTTAAGTTTTCATTTATCTCTTCCTATTCTTGTTGTCACTTTAGCTTCTAATGAATTTTTCATCTTTGACGTAAAATTAAAGAAGTTAACAGATTGGTCACAAAAATATTCTCAAAACCTACCAAAAGAATTTTTAAAATTAGAAAATAAGATTATCGGTTGTTCATTTAATCCTGAAAAAAATGCAATAATACTTTGGGCAGATAATTATTTATGTTTAATAGATTTTGATAAATGTAATGAAGAAAGACCGTTATGTTTCGAACAATGTAACGGATGGCAAAAGAAATCACCAATTCAACAAAAAAAAGGAAAGAAATTATTGAATGAACATAATATTAATTTTCAACTTGTTCAAAGATATCAACCTTTAATGTTTGTTGATTTTATTAGTTCTAATACTTTAGTAATTGTTGAGAGACCATTTACTTCGATTTTAGAAAATCTTCCACCTTCATTCTATAAAGCACAATATGGTACTTAATTATTTAAAAATTCAAAATAAAAGGTGATTAATTAAATTATAATTTAAAAAATAATTAAAAATTAATATATTTTATATGTTGTTTATATTAAAAATTATATACATTGTAACATTGTATCACCACAAACAGTTAATTTATGCATTGTATTGTTTACAGCTTTTTTAATATTTGCATTTATTATATTTTACCATATTTAGTAAAAATTCATTTTTAAATAATAATTGTGGAAATTTGATCATCTTCAAGTAACATCTAGACAACCCTGATTTTCCTAATTTTGATCTGATTTCCTGATTTGGATTCGATTTTCGGATTTTGATTTGATTTTCTAAATCAATGTATTTGACAAACGATGCACCACTTCATTTTGCTTGTTATCGCTTTTTATCACCTAGTGCTTGTCAACAAATTTAATTGATGTTTTGCAAAAAAAAAATATTTAATGTAGACATTATGTACAGTTTCGAAATATATATTGTTTAGTTTGACTGCAATAAACCGTCAGTCGGCAGTTTTATTTAACCTTTTCTCCCCCCGTTAGACAAGAAAAGTTAACTTCAAACTTCTTTCTTATTTTACTGACAGTTTTTGATGTATATTGAAGAATACTAAATTATATGAGGAAAAATTTAAGGAAATAATATATTTTTTTTAAAGTTATCTATCAAACTTTTATTCAATTTTATCAATTTTTTACATTCTTTTATTATATATTTTCATTTTATTTTATATACATATATTTATATATTTTTCATATCCTCTTTTTTGTTATAACTTTTCCTCCGAGCGTTATTTTTCCTTACCTTAATTATATAAAATTTATAAACTGGATAAGTTTATAAATTATTTATGTATCCCTTTTTAAAACATACAACAAAATTATCCCAAGGGAGTAGTATTTCAAGTGACGGAGATATTTTTTTTGAAGCAACTACAGAAGTTAATAGCATAAACGAAATGAATAATAGCCACAATAATAATAATTATAATAATAATAATAACAGCAATAATAATAATAATAATAATAATAATAATAATAATAATAATAATAATAATGGTTTTAATTTAAATATTGAAATTAAAGGTGGTGGAAGTGGTGGTGAAGTTCGGGGAATTCATAATCATCATAATCATCATCATACAACTTCAATAGATTCAGTTTCTCCAATGCAATCGGTTTATATGACACCTCAAGGTTCTACCTGTAATTTATTAATTAATGCAATTAAACAAGCTGCTATAACCAATAATTTGGATTATAATTATCGAACAGATGAAATGACTACAACTTCCCCAACCACAACACCTTATGCTACAACTCCATCAACTCCTTTTGGTCCTTTTAGGCAAACATTAGATCTTAGTAATGTTTCTGATCAATATCTTAATATACCTAAACCTTCTGTTAATAGAAATTCTATAAGTGCTGCGGCTGTAACGGCAAAAATAAGAGAGTATGAATCATTAATAAGGAAAGCCTCCTTAGATCCAATAGTTGAAATAGCCGAAACTCCAAAAACTCCAAAAACCCCTAAAACTCCAAAATATAACCGATCACCTATAGCATCCAAATATGAAAATATGGAATTCAAAGGTAATAAGATTACAGAACTTCAAAAATACTTTAAAGCTAAGGAATTCCAAAAGGATGAAATTACAGAAGTAAAAAATTATAGTGATCAAATTGTAGATTCTCAAAAGCATGATGATACAACAACAATTGAATTTTCAACAACAATAGAATCTCCAACAACCATAGATTCTTTAACTACCACAACAACAATAGAATCCCCTGAGTACAATCAAATTCAAACAAATCAAATATCAATATATCCAACAAATCAAGCAAATCAGATAAATCAAACAAATCAAACAAATCAAATAAGAGAATCACAAAAAAATAATTTAATAATTGAAGAAAATCAAATCAGGAGAACTCCAAAAAAATATAATCATACTGTTGAATTATCTTCAGGTTCAAATACTTTTGTGGCAGATTCTTATGATCATATAGATGTTGACTCTATTACAACTTCTGCAAATTCTGCAAATTCTCCAATAGAATTGGTAGATAAAAAGAATAATTTTTTGAAAAAGGCAACAGATGATATAACTGTTTTGGATTTTAAACCTGAAAAATGGTTCACTTCTTTAGAATCTAATACGGATGATTTCATTAAGAAAGATCGATTAAGTTTAACATTAAATATTGGTTCCGATCAAGAGAATAGTTCAACAAGAACAAGAGATATTGTGGAAGAAGAAGGAATTAGGAGTACTTCAAGAATTTCAAGAATTTCGAAATATTCTAAATTTTCTTATGTAACGAGAGGTGATACCACTTCTAAAAGTGATAGCACAACAGAAGTAGATGGAGTAGATTCACCTATCTCTCCAGTATCACCAATATCTCCAATATCTTCTAGAAGAATTTCTATGAAAGATGCGGTTATATTTTCACCGGTATCCTCAAAAAGAGTATCAAAAGATTCTTATGTGATCAGGGATCAAGAAATAACGATAGATTTAAATTCTCGTAATAAATTTTTTTTGATAATTGGGTAAGTAATAATTAATAAAATTTATTACATAATTCGCGTTCACGTTATTATTATTATTATCATTATAATAATATTAAAATATATTAAATATAAATATATATATATATATATTTATTTTAAAGAATGTGCCTGTCAATCTTTTCGGTAACACTTGACATAACTACCGTGGCGAATCAGATACCGACTATTGTAAATGAATTCAAAGCAGGTGAAGATATTTCCTGGATTATTACATCTTTTAGTCTGGCAAGCGTAAGTATTAAATTTATTCAAATTTAATTATTAAAATTTTAATATATCCATATTTTATTCATATATTTTATTCATGTTTAATTTTATTAATACCTATTAATATTTTCATATATACCTAGACCATAATACAACCATTCTATGGAAAATTTTTTGATATTTTTGGAAAGAGAAAGATATTTTTGATGGCCATTTTTATCTTTGGGTTGGGTTCTGTATTATGTGGTGCCGCACAAAATATTCAATGGTTAATAGGTGCTAGAGCTTTAGCAGGATTAGGTAGTGGAATTATAGTAACCATGACATTTAATATAATTTCTGATATTATTCCAGTCAGTCAACGTGGTCCATTTAATAATTTACTTTTCGCATCTTTTGCTTTGGGTTTAATTCTTGGTCCTATTTATGGTGGATTATTTATTGATTACATTTCTTGGAGATGGTCATTTTATTTAAATGGTCCATTGTCAATTGCTTCAATTTTGGTTTTATGGTTTATCCTTAAATTTCCAGTTCCCAGTGGTTCGAAATCTATTAAATTAAAACATGTAGATTGGTTAGGAATTTTCTTGCTGGTATCAGGATTTTTACTTCTTATTATTCCATTAAATTTAGGAGGGAACAAATTTGCTTGGTTCAGTATTCCAATAATTATCATGCTTAGCTCTGGTTTATTGATATTAATAACATTTGTTATATTAGAATTACGATCTGCTTCGGATCCAATTATTCCAGGATTTCTATTTTCTGATTCTTGTTTAAGAGCAATTTTTGGTATATTTTTCTTTACAGGATGGATTCAAGTAGTTATTTGTTATTTCATTCCTATATATTTTCAATACGTACAAAAATTTTCACCAATTACATCCGCTATATTCCTTTTACCTTTAGTAACTAGTATAGCTTTATCTTCAGGATTTGGTAATGAATTAGTAATTCGTTTTGGTAATTATAGATGGCTTATATATTGTGGATCAATAGAACTTATTATAGGTTGCGCATTATTAACAACTTATAAAGTTAATACGGAAGAAACTTTACAAATTATTTCTTTAATGATAATTGGATTTGGAATTGGATCACTTTCAATCATTTTATTGAAACCAGCTCAAGCATCAGTAAAAGAACGAGAAAGAATTACTGTAATAAGATTATGTAATTTTTTCCGTGGAAGTGGCTGGACGATTGGCATGGCAATTTCTAGTGCTTTATTTAATAACAAAATAATAACGGACATTTCAAACATTCCAAATTTTCCAATAACGAATTCATTAAATGATATATTATTATCAGAGAACATTAAAAAACTTTCACAAAGTGATCAGAATCTTATTCTGACATCTATTAATAATTCGATTACAAGGAATTTCGAAGTTTGCATATTTATAACAACAATTGTATTAGTATTTTCATTATTTGTTAAACATTATAAATTAAATAAATTAGGGGGGCTTGCATTAACTGGTATTACTAATGTAGATGTTAAAATATTGAATGAAAAAATTTAAAAATTTATAATAATTATTACTATTATTATTTTATGTATTTTTTTTTTTTTGTAATTAATTAATTATGTATTTATATAATTTTTTTTGTAATAATTATTTTATTTAAATTTTACTTTTAATTCACAAAATTTTTTCTTTTTTTTTTTTTTTTTATCTGATAAGATTAAATGATAATAAATTTTTTTTTTGTTTCTTTCTAATATGTATTTTAAAAATAGATGACCATTTCTTTTTTTTTTTTTAAAAAAAAAAAGTATTAAATAAAAATGTTGACAAAAGAATTAATTAATTACCTTATTAATTTTTGGTATCCCTTTTATTTATTATTTATCTGAATTAAAATGTCATTAAATATATCATTTAAATCAGATTCTACTTGTACATTCCCAATGATCTTATTTTCACTTTGATCTGAATTTCTTTCCCCTCTTTTCTCAACCTTAATAGATAAAACCGCATCTTTAAAATTTTTTATATCTATTCCTTCATGTGATTCTGATTCATGGGAGCAATTTTCTATAAGTATAGCTAATAAACGATAGAGACCTAAATGATCTTCATTTATCGTAGTTTGATAGTTCTGAGGTGTCTCACTCGGTAAAAGATGAAGAGCCTGACACCAAATAAATGAATGAATCCAACTAACACGGCTTTTAAGAAGAGAATTAATCATCATGTAAGAAGGATCAAGAAATCTATCAAATATGATTTTATGTGATTAATAAAGTATCGGATAAACAAAGTAAATAAAGCATTATATTTTTCAGAATGATAATCTTTACTCACTCTAACCAAATAAAATGAATTATTAATTTTTTAAAATATGAAATTTTATCATCGCCATGTTCAATACGTTGAAATAATAGTTCAACAATATTATAATGTGCAAATACTAAATTCCTTTGGTTCCCTTCACTCGTTTGTTCTAGTTAGAAGGTTAAATTGAAGGGATTAAAGAATGAATACCGATATTTTTTTTTAACAAGTAAGATGAAAAGAAAATATTTCCATTCATTACCTATTATTATGACATTTTCATAATAATTGATCAAAATATCTAATGCAGATTCAGGTGGACTTAATGGATCCACTTGATGATATACTTTACCAGCATTAACCCATTCTAAATTTTCATTTCGATATTTGTATAAAGTTTCAAATCGAAGCCTAAATTCCCAAATAAATAAATAAATAATAAATAAATAAATAAATAAATAAATAGATTAAATAAATAATAGATTAAATAAAACAATAAATTAAATATATATATATATAAATTAAATTATAAAAGTTCGATAAAATATAATAAATACCTATAACCAGTTAAAATACCTGAATTTTCTTTACAGAAATCTTCAATTGATCGTAAGGCCTCATCAATTTCTTCTGTCTCTTCATTAGCCAATAATAACTTAAAGGTAAAATAAATATTTAATAATAAAGATAATTAATTAATTATAATCAATTAATATTATTATTACCTTTACATAATATACAAGAAACATGTCATTTTTAATATCTTTATCCAAAGCAATTTTAAGTGATCTAACACTTAAATTATAATATCTCATTTGTTGTTCGAGAATATGATCACCATCTCAAATAATGAATAATTATATAATATTTTAATTTAATTTTATAATTATATAAATTTATATCAACCATTTCTTCAAAAGTAAAATATCTCAAATTTTTACTTAAAATATATTCATCCTCATTTAATCCTCGCTTTCGTTTATTTGAAAAAGGAAATATATTTGTAATATTCGATTGATCCCATAAAGAAAAAGCAAGCATTCCTGTATATCCATGAAAAAGTGGATTCTCATTATACGGAGATTGTGGTAAATACCTAAAAAAATTAAAAATATAATGAAAAATATTGTTGAAAATTTGTAATAAAATAATAGAATCTAAAAATTTATAAAAATTTCATAAACCAAATAATTACGTTTCAAGGGTTACGAGTGCTTCTTCTGCTTGTCCATATTTTATCTGATAAAAAATTAATTCTAGAAGAATATCTTCCTAAACATTTAAAATCACCGATAATAAATAATAAGTTGTAATCATTAATATATTAAGAACTCTCAAAGAATTAGGATCATACCGCATTTTTGGTATGTAACAATAACTGATTGAAAAACTCGATGCAATCTCTTTCCGGCCTTCCCAAGTGCGTTAATATATCCACAGCATACTTTGATAAATAACAAAGGATCATTAATTACTAATTATTATTATTATTGTAATTCTTTTTTAAATCTCAAACATTCATGAAATCTTTATACCTGCCAGATTAAGGAAATATCAATTTCTGGACATTGTAATAAAATTTCAATAATTCGATTGGCACGACAGTAATTTCTTTCACGAAGGGTAATTTGCAGCAAATTAAACAAATTTGATAAATGGGCTCTACGTAGAAAATTTCTAGTTTTCTTGGGCATTTTGTATTGTGGAATGTTACTATTAATCTCTATACTTACTTTAAATATATCATGTGACTAGTGTTTATGACGTAATGCGCGACGTGTTGTCTTTACTGCTTCAAAATAATTCAGGTATACTCATTCTTCAATTGCAGTAAATGTAGATTTAACATAACAATTGGGTTTTTTTTTGCTCTTTAGCATTTTTAATGAAGTTGAACTATTTTTTTCTTTTGAATTATTTAAATTATTTAAACTATTTAGAAAATTTTCCTTTTTATTAACAATGGAAAGGAACTTATCCGGGAAAGAAAATAATAGTCTGAATAAATTGAAAGTTGAACAACAAAGTGAAAATTCCAAGCCGTATATATATCTATATATTTTATTTGGTTTTAATTTGATATACTTTAATTCTTTGTTTAACAATATTTATTTAACAAGTATATTTTTCAATTCCTTTTTTTTTTTTAGTAAAGTTGTAAATCGTGTAAATTCTAGCAGTAATATTCTCGCACAAAAAACTATTAATGTGAAGAAAAATAATAATAATAATAATAATAATGTACAAGATACCAGAAATATTCTTTCACAAAAGAATATTAATGTGCAAAAAAAAAAAAATAATAATAATAATGTACAAGTTTCCAAACCAAAACCAGTGACCACAAAAAAAAACGATGAAAGATTAAAGACATCTATTACATCAATTGTAAAATCACAGAATTCTTTAACTCAAAAAGTAAATGCAAAGAATGCAGATAAATATAATAAGAAACAACAACAACAACAACAGAAACCATTCACAAAAAATGGCGTCGTGGAATCAAGCACTTTAAATGCTTCAAATGCTTCAAATGCTTCAAATGCTTCAAATACTTCAAATGCTTCAAATGCTTTAAATGCTTCAAATGCATCAAATAATACTTATATTCAAACAACGATGACGACAATTAAAAAACCATTACAACAAATTGAGTAGGTGTAATTAATCAAATATGATTTTATTATAAATTATATATATCATTTCTTAAAAAGTATTTAAAATTAGGAAAATTAGGCGAACATCTCAAACATCTAATAATAATAATAATAATAAAGTTTGGTCACTAGAAAACTTTGAGATAGGCGATCCTTTAGGTCAAGGAAGATTTGGGCGAGTTTTTATGGCTAAAGAAAAATCAAGTGGTAAAATTGTTGCACTTAAAGTGATGTTTAAAAATGATTTAAAGGAACATAAACTTGAAGGTCAATTAAAAAGAGAGATTGAAATTCAATGTCATTTAAGGTAAAATGTATTTCTTCAGTTTGACTTTTTATGATAATATTATGTGTTTTTGATTAAATATGTTTAACTAATGTACAATTAATTTTCAACGAATTAAATTTCTAGGCATCCCAACATTTTGCGTTTATATGGTTATTTTCATGACAAGGAACGTGTTTATTTGATCTTAGAGTATGCGGAAAAAGGAGAATTATATAAACATCTAGTTAAATGTAAGACATTTCCTGAAAAAGAAGCAGCAAAGGAATGTATATATATTATATTATATTATATATATATTTAATAACAAAATTTATAAATCATGAAATATGTTTATTGACATTTTTTTTATTCATAATCCTTTTAAAAATAGTATATTGCACAAATTTCAGATGCTCTAGGTTATCTTAATAAGAAAAATGTCATCCATAGAGATATTAAACCTGAAAATCTTTTATTGACAGCAAATGGAATTGTTAAGATTTCAGATTTTGGATGGGCAGTACATGTTCCTTCAAATAAACAAAAGTATTGTCATCAATTAAATCCCTTTAGTTATATATTTTTGTACTTTTTATATATATTAATGATTCACATTTAAAAGTTCTAGGCGTATGACTTTTTGTGGAACCCTTGATTATTTAGGTGATGATTTTTTCAATTTAAAGTTAACGTTTAGAATTCTTTTACAATATATTTATTTATTTATTTATTTATTCATTTATTCATTTATCAAGCACCCGAGATGGTGATGATGAGTAGTCACGATGCAAAAATTGATTCATGGGCTCTTGGTATCTTGTGTTATGAGTTTTTGATAGGTACACCTCCATTTGCTGATATGGATAGTGAAGTTGAAACTTGTAACCGAATCACTAAAGTAGACCTTAAATTACCTGATAATATCTCGTTGGAAGCAAAAGACTTAATTCAATCGGTAAAATTCCTTCATTTTTTTTTATAGAATGTGTTTTGCTTCTTTTATTAAACATAAGAATTTATAATATCAAAATGTTTTAAAAAAAAATATTGAAATGATTTTCTTAGTTATTACGTTATGAACCTGAATTGCGTTTACCTGTTGAAAAAATAGCAACACACCCGTGGATCATTATGAACAAATAATATTTATAAAATAAGATTCGATAGTAATTTATATTGTTTTATATTATTGGTATATAATTTTTCTTCTTCTGTGTAATCCCTACTCGTTTTAGAATTCAAAAAGATATAAATATATTGCGTATTACCAAATGTATAAATGGCGATAGTGACGAATATTTTTTATTTAATCTAGAGATTCATTATTAAAACTGGTCGTCCCCATTACTCCATTACTATTATTATAAATATATAATAAAGATGATTTATTTGCGAAAAATAATAATTAATTAAATCAATGTATGTTTTATATATTCTTGAGTTTTTTATCCAAAGCCCATGTTGTTTTACCCTTAATTAGCTTATAAATATATATATTCTAACTTCATGAATATATGTAAAAATCAATCTATAACAACTTTAATTAATGGTTCTAAGTAGATTCCTAAAATGAAATTTTATGTTATTTACGTTTTAAAAATGTCATATTTTTAATTGCAAGAACGTCACTTCCATATTTTTTGATTGTAAGAACGTCCTCTCACATATTTTTTGAACACATACCACTTAACTGTCTGAAATTAAAACGATATATCCGAAATAAATGCTCCGCAAAAAATTGTGACGACGATCTAACATAGCTTTAATAGTACGAAAGTTGAAATCAAAAGAGCTTATTCAATTTTTGCAGAAGGAAGATTACTCCTACTTGGAGTTAAGCGAGAAGATTATCGAAATTTTACGAAAGGAGGAGATTAACGGTAATGCTTATTAAAGACTACTAAAGAAGCAGTGTTGGGCTTGCATTGGACCTGCGACAATACTCGAGAATTTCGCGAAGGGGTTAAGCAAAAAGAAATTAAAAAGCTTTTCATAATGCAAGAATCCGAAAGATGTGAAAGAGGTTTTCAAAAAATATGGATACGGTAAAGTTAATATAAATTCTATTTTCCATTCAAACCAGGTAATATTAGAGATGGGATAGCAATGATGAAGATGATGAAGAGTTAAACCAGTGCATAACTGAGATAAAATGTACAATAGGACTCTATGGTCCTGCATCGGGCATTAATGAAACTAGGCGGAGTATGTATATTTCTTCAATACTGAATGTATCTATCTATATCACCAGGAGAATTACTAAGAAAATAATAAATCCAAAATGTCAGTTTGAAATAATTGGCAACGAAAGAATGGGTCGAGTTGATTATGTGATTTCCAAAGTCAAAGATAATATAGATGAAGAATTAATAGCCATAACTGAAGCAAAACAGTGTGATATAATAGTTGGATTTCGACAAAACGTTTTGCAACTTTATGCTTCTTACCAATCAAATTCAGGTACAATTGATTTTTCCATAAATATTTATTATATTAGGGCACAAGTAAATTAATATATATCACCAATCTCAATTTATTACTGCTAGCAACAGACTGGTATTTTATTTTGTTTATTCCAGAAAAATTTTATTGTATAGAAAAAAGGATATCAAAATTGAAATTGAAAAAGATGCCTTGAAGGATGATTCAAAATTTTGCTGAAATGTAAAAAAAAGCTATGGAGGTTTATTGAAAGATATGATTGAAGTAAATGACTCTCCTGAGAATGTGGAGATATATAGATGCTGTTTTGTAACTATATATAGTTTATTTTTCTAATTACAAAATTTGAGCATACTTATATAATTAATAAAAATTTGACTTATATTGATTTTACATTGAATTGTATTTTTACATTATCAATATGATTACATTTTTATAAATGCTCAATTAGCAAATCACAAAATTACAAATAAGGTCAAATTCTTGAAGATGCTCCAGAATAACTGTATATGAGTCTTAGTTTTCTTTACATAATTCTTTCTTGAGTTGATCCCCTGCTTGTATTTGATAAAAATTATTTGGATCTTCTCTATAAAAAGAATTGATATATTTTTTGTATTACTTTAATTGCAAAGTTATATTCTGGATAATAAATATCAAGTTTTAATTCACAATAATATTCAAATGTTTTTAAAAAATCAGGTTTACAAAAGCTCTTCTCTCTTCCAAGGACAAAAACAGTATTATATGATCTTTTAATGATTGATCACATGATAAGAGAGCTTATCCATTTATACGTGTTCAGTAATTACGGCACAACAATATAAAATTCCGTAATACCATGATGCCGTGATAGCCGTAATTTATAAAGTGGTACGCAACAATAATATCCAATTTTTAGTAATTATTATTAAATTGTGACAATATGTAAATTAAAAATTATTTATTGATGTAAAGAAAAGGTAAATCTATTAATCGAAAAAATCAATCTTTGACTCTTTTGAGGTC
The DNA here is from genome assembly GCA_910592015.1 of Diversispora eburnea. Classification (NCBI taxonomy): domain Eukaryota; kingdom Fungi; phylum Glomeromycota; class Glomeromycetes; order Diversisporales; family Diversisporaceae; genus Diversispora; species Diversispora eburnea. The sequence continues at coordinate 159 of CAJVPK010000011.1, read as the reverse complement.
TTTGCTAAGAAATGGATCACATAAATTATGTATTCCCTCTTAGCAAACATCCTATATTAAAGGTCTGACTTCTATATATACAAAAAAAAAAATAATATATGTAACTTATTAAAAGGATGAAAGTGAAATGGATTATTGTATTGTATAGAAAATTGTATA